>CALYLW010001443.1:135308-202808 GCA_944989445.1 Ampullaceana balthica
CCGTGTCTCTTGATGCCATGCCTTGAAGTCGTTTATCTGGCCGTGCCTCTTGATGCCCTTCCTTAAAGTCGTTTATCTGGCCGTGTCTCTTGATGCCCTTCCTTGAAAGTCGTTTATCTGGCAGTGTCTCTTGATGCCCTGCCTTGAAGTCGTTTATCTGGCCGTGTCTCTTGATGCCCATGTCTTGAAGTCGTTTATCTGGCTAGTCTCCTGATGGCCCTGCCTTGAAGTCGTTTATCTTGCCGTGTCTCTTTACTGTTCCTTTCGCCACGATATGAACCCGAGGTCTTGTCAATGGGCGATCGAAAAATTAGGATCAGCTGACCTTCTCTCGTCAATAAATCAGCCATGTCGATTGGCACTGTCACGTGACCAGTAATTAACTGTAGAATTCTTTTTCTTTAAAGTGCAAGGATAAAACATTATCAATAATGACACTGAACGTATTTGCCACCAAACTGTTTAGACTGTAAAGGAAGTCAAGAAAACTTCTAAGTGGGGGTCTATACTTTGTCAAATTTCTCTCTCCTTCCTTATTTGTTTAATGGTCGGGCTTTTCTCAGACTCTTCGGCCTTTTCGTTAACCTGGGCAAAGTGATTTGTTAACGCCCATACACGTTTATCTGCGCTTGTTCTTCGGCCCTATGACGTTTTTTTTGAAAGGTTAAGTAATTGGTTTTAAAAATAATTAAACATTATTTGATGATAAGTCAGTAACTAATCTTGGTAATATACTTATAAATGCATTGTTATAAAATAATAGTTAGAAATAACATTTTCTTCACCTTAAAAGATTGGTACCTAATGTTTAATATTTAAAGCAATATATTGTTGGACTTAGACTGATAAGTTGTATTGTTTCGGTAACAAACCTAAAACTAAATATCTCAATAAAATTTTCTATAGTAAAATATTTAGGGCCGGTACTGAGAAAACTAATTTTGTTCGATTAATCCAGGCAACATTTAATCGATTAACCGATTAATAAAAATTAATTATATTTGTTTAACGCATATATAGATCCCGTTAAGTTGTGATTCATTATTACACGAAATAGTTTAAGTGGCGTTAATTCCATGGCATCCAAATTTTGTGACGTAACACAACAAATTCATTCTGCTATGCAAGAAATAGCAAAGAAAACATCTTTAGTTTACGTATGCATGTCAACATAAATAATAATATTACTTTTTAATAGTTACTTTTGTCAAATTTCATAGAAAATACAACCATGAAGTGTTCAACATGAAATTTGCTAACAATGGAGTGTTTTCAAATAACTATATATAAATACACATATGCAAAAACATATCCTTTAAATAAAAATGGATAAATAGGCATATTATGGAGAGAACACGTTATATTTATAAATTAACTAGCAGACCCGTCGTGCGTTGCAACGATCAAAGTAAAACGGAATAAATTTGAAGAAACCAATGAGTGGTATGTTTAAAAACAATTCTGAAGAAACCTTCGTGGAAGTGAGAAAAAAAAATCCAAGTTTCATAGCAAACGGATAAATAAATTAATAATTAAATAGCGTACAAATAAAGAAACGATATTAAGGGCCCCGGCCCCAAAATGAGTGATATTATAGTTTTTTATTGCCATTGTACTCAAGCTATATTCCTCAATATCGTGTAAATTTTAATAGGGAATACAATGATTAAAGTTCAGTTAAAAGACTTTTTCGAAGGAATGGAAATTAAGAGTTCAGTCAGTGCCCGATAGTAATATAGGCTCTTAAGTTTTTATATTCTAAGTTTTGTCAAAATCCAGTTATTTTCTCACTATCTAACTCTTAAACTACTTTTTATATACCTAAAATTGGGGGAAAATAACATTAAGGGGCCCCTGGCCCATTCGGTGCAAGAGGTCAATTTAAAAAACCTGTTCATTTTAGTTCATTTTTATTGTGGCTATATTTCTCATTTTCTTTAAAAAGTAAATAGGAAAACTATCCCCGGCCCCGAAGATATTGGCATTAGAAGTTCAGTGTCTATAGTATTTTAATATAGGCTACCAAGTTTTTGTATTCAAATTTTGGTTTAGATCCATTCATTTACTCAGTAGCTAGCGCATAAACTAATTTTTATATCTTATATAAGCAAAAAAAGACATTAAGGGCCACGGGGCCCATTCAGTGCAAGATATAAAGTTCAAAACCCCTGTTCATTTCAATTTTTTATAATAATGGATACATGTGTCATTATTTGTCAAGATTGTTAATGACTGAATGGTGAATAAAATCTTAAACGTTTAAGAAATGGGACTTTTGGGCCCCCAGCCCCAAAGGAATGAATATTAGCAGTTTAGTGCCCTATAGTATTTTAATATTGGCTATCAAATTGTCATATACATGTACAAAGTTTTGGATAAGATCCAACAATTTACACAGTAGCTAGCGCTTAAACAAATTTTTATATAGCTCATGTAAACAACAAATGACATTATGGGCCCCCGGTGCCCCATGAGTGTTAAATTTAGAAAAAACCGTTGCCAGTTACCATCCAAGGTATGTACTTAACCGTCTCCAAAAATTTCATCACGATCGGATGAATGGATTAGTCAGCTATAAAGGGACATGCACACACACACACACACACACACACACACACACACACACACACACACACACACACACACACACAGACATACTTTGATTTGTATATATATAGATTTAATCACTTTGGACGTGCATTTATATTGTGTTTCCCCGTAAATGACACACTACAAAGCACCGGCGCTGATGTAGTAATCCTGAGTTTGTGTTAACAAAACGAAAAGAGAAAATTAATGTGAAAATCTTTATTTGTATTTCAAATAAGAAAAACCCGTAAAAAACCAAGTTTTTGACTATAAATCCTTTATGTACGAGAAGTAATTAAAAGAATGTTCATTATAATACGCAGCGCCAGACCATCCAGAAATACAAAATTGCAGTTGTGTCGTAAAACATGTTTAATATAATGCGCACCGATCAGGAATATGTTTATAAAAAGAGTTGTCAATAAAATACGCACCTTATTGCGCGACAGAAAGGTTGTTCAATATAATACGCACCGCGACGCTCTATCTCAAAAAATAGCATGATACATAGGAATAAATAAAATAATCTAAAAAATCAATAATTTAATTACGGTACATGCGATCGATCTGAAATTTCGATACATTGTTTTTATCATCGATACGAAACTGCCTGCAAAATTTCAGCTCGCTATCTTGCGAGCAAGTGGGTAAAAAATCGATCAAAAGTTTTGGCGACAAGCAAGCAAGGTCAGCCGCAGACACCACGAGTTAATATAAAGGATTTAAAAATCCATTCAAATGTAATTTTAAATCAAAGAAACATAGCATAAATATTTTGTGTTTTGTAAATTTTTTCATTGAATGTAAATTGAAAATTCGTTTATAATTTAAAGGTCGAATAAATGACTATTCTTAAAAATCGTATTTATTTTAAAAATAATAAAACCATGAAATTTATTTAATGACTAAACATATGTGCATGTTTGAATGTAAATTTTCTGAATACAATCGGACTGCATCTTCCTTTGAGAGCGTTCTGTTTAATCCAAGTGGCATGCCACTTGACTTCGATCCCAATAATTGGGATACAATAAATGAATAGCAAGCATTACCTTATCCTAGTCTTTTTTTCAGATTTTTAGAAATAAGAGAATGTGTATACAATTAGTACATTCATCGGAGAGAAAATATGCATATTTACATTGTCTTTGTTATTTAGATTGCTGTACAATTTCTGCTCATTGTTGTATTCTCTCATGATGACAACAATATTGATGTTCACAAAATCTGTTACTGCTCTTGCATTGTTCTTATATTTAATTTTACTTTTAATAGTTCACTTCTCTACAAGTTCCTAATTCTCCTCTTCGTAATCTTTTTCTTATTCGATAATTACTTTTCAGCCCATCTTTTCTTAAGGACAGTCTAAACAATCACGTATACTATTAAATGTGAAGAAATCTCTCACCTAACAAAAATTTGCAGTTGTTTTAATTACTACCCTGTCGTCGTAGGCATCGAATGCAGTTAATAGTTGTTTTTTTCCTATGTATATATTTAATTTTAAGCAATTTATTATTTTTAAGAATCTGCCTCGTTTAAAAATTAAGAACATTTCTCAGTGTGACACACAAATAATATAGGTTGTTTTACAAAAAATTATATTAAAATTTAAGTTTGATCATTTGTCCACACATAAAACTCTTTTTATAGGATCCCAATAGTTGACTCACAATAATTGGACTTATAAATGTAACCTACAAGTTTAGCTTAACTTTTGACAAAAACATATTAACAGTGGCTAAGTTAGAGTGATAGCCCACAATGTTATGTCTGTATTATTAACGCCTGCCCCTACCAATAAAAAGTAAGGCTACCTTTATAGAGGCGGCGGGTAGGCGGGTTGCCGCGAGCTGGTTACTTGCGCTAGAAAACCGCGCCTAATCACTCGCGCAGTTGGTGTTTATAGTAAAAGCGGGAAAAAGCCAGACGACACGCAGTGAACTACGTCACCAAGCTCACTTGTGTGGTTGATTCCAGGAAATATTTGTAAACATAACCTTGAACTAGAAAAAGCTATGGACTATTAACAACTGTGTCAGTGTGAATTATAAATCAAGGAACTTAAGTCGTATTTATTCATGGTGTGAAGAGTTTGATAATTGCAATTTTCGGAAATGGACAAAAGACAAGATATTTTTGCATCAATACAAATTAAAAGTCAAGAAAAAAGGCAAGGTATGAGAAACCAGAGTTTGCCAAACCAAGGCAACAGACAAACTATTTGCTGGTACTGTAACAAGTCAGGACATATGGTAAAGCAGTGCTACCACAATAAAGGACAACCAAATAGGGTGTCACTAATGGCAGCCCTATAAGAAAGAAAACTGAAGAAAGATCAACACAAGATCACTTTGAAAACAAAGGAAGACAAGCATGGAAAGAAAAATATAATCATAATTCCAGACATAGAGATTATGATGAAAGTAGACAATCATGGAGAGACAGATATAATCCCAATTCCATATATAGAGATTATAATCAAAGTAGAAGATCATGGAGAGGCAGATATAGTTTTGATTCCAGAATAAGAAATTTTTATCAGCCATGGAGAAAGAATGAAAACCAAGACATGAATGATAGAAAAATAATAAATTTGAATCGAGAAAAAATAAGAACTAGTGACACTTTAGCCACTATTGACAATCACATATATGATAAAAGGAATGAAGACCATAATAGCAGAGACAAAGATGGTACTAGTGAGTCTGAAATCATTCGTGTGAAATCATCTGAAGTAGGAAGAACAATTGGTTGTGTATTAAGCAGAATGAAAGACATAGATAAAGACAATGATTTTCAGATAAAGCTTTGTACTGACAGTGACTCATCTGGTCGAAATTCTATAGAATTATCTGGAAGCAAAAATGATATCTCAAAAGCTAAATGACTTATTCAAGATGCTGGAATTAATATTGTGAATGGACATAATCGAAGTCGTGGTTGGTGAATTATTGAACATTTAACAGTCTGAAGAAACATTCAAAGCCCATCTTTTTGAATTCATACTCGTCAACTGAAGAATGACTATTTTTGACTAGGCTATGCTATTAGCCGACTACAAATTTGACATTAAACCTGTGAAGGGAAATGACAATGTGGTTGCAGACATACTAAGTAGAATGACAATAAATAAAGACATTCTGTGAATTCCTCAATGATAAAACCAGAGACTGTCATATTAATATTTTTTTCTTTGAACAATAGACAAGGAACAGTGTTTGAATTCCACTGGATTATTAGTTAATTTTAATAATATTGATTGTTAAAAGTAGTTTGTCCCATATTAACGGTCTTTTGAACACTGCAGCGATAAGTTGCTCAACATCCATCTTGAGCCAACGTTTATCAACACATGGACGTAGATATCTGTCAACACACAGCCAGCAACAGTGCACAGTCCCACACACAGTCCGGCGCGGCAACGCGGAACAAGAACTAGCAACTAGTTCTGGTTATTAACCGCGCCGGTCGGCAAAATTGTCGCCTCGAGACACCCGCGTCCTGTATCAACACCTGCAAGGCAAACATAGAAACATTCCTCGTGCGAGTTCGAGCGGGTCAACTCGCGGGTTCGATTTCCCGAGACCCGCCGAAACTCTATAAACGCTATCTAACGCTAAGGGACATCACTCTGCTTTTTAAAAAAATTGGATAATCATTTTGGTTTCCAGATTAACATTAAACAACCCTCCGCACTATCCTATATAATAAAAGGCAAGTTTCTGTCCTTTCTGTCCCGTCATCTATAGCGATTGTTCCCTCAAACACATATGACTCCTACAGCCAATCACTAGCGGAGAAACAATTTACATATTACGTGGAGGTTCAAAACGATTTATTTATTCGTGCAGTTTTTTTTCCATCATACATTATGTTGTTCCCATCTTGAGGCCATACTTGCCGCTTAGGGGCCGTCCATAAAGTACGTCACACTATTTTTGACCATTTTTAACTTCCCCCCTCCCCCTGTCACAAACTGTCACACATCTGGGACTCCCCCCCCCTAAAGTACGTCACACTTTCGAACAAAAATGTTGTTTTTTATCAACAAAATAATCAACATTTAATGTAAAACAGCGTGACGTCACACATTTATGGACCCCCCCTCCCCCTATCACAAACTGTCACCCTTTCTTACACCCCCTCCTCCCTCTGGAGCGTGACGTACTTTATGGACAGCCCCCTTATTCCAAAGACAATTCTGCTTTTTCCTTGAGGGTCCTGGGGGGCAGTGGCAAGAGTTTTTAGTGTTGTTTGTTTTTTGTTGATGTAATTGTTGTTGTTGTTTTGTTGTTGATGTTTTTGTTGATGTTATTGTTGTTGTTGTTTTGTTGTTGTTGTTTTTTGTTGATGTTATTGTTGTTGTTGTTTTGTTGTTGTTGCTGTTGTTGTTTTATTGTGGTTTTGTTGTTGTTGTTTTGCTGTTGTTGTTGTTGTTTTTGTTTTGTTGTTGTTGTTTTGTTTTTGTTGTGTTGTTGCTGTGTGTTGTGTGTTGCTGTTGTTGTTTTTGTTGTTCATGCTGCTTTTGTTGTTGTTGTTGTCCACATCCCTTGCCCTGCGACGACAATGTCCTGCAAACGCTTCAGCATAACAACTACCAAAACATAGAGTCCATGAACTTCACAGGTCACCCTACACTTATGCTTGTCCTTGGGCGGGCTTTGTTACTAGTTATTAATAATTGAACAATTTCATGCGGACGTTTGATAAGAGTTATTTTTTGTGCAGTAATTTGGTGCGCTGCTTTCTAACATTTCTCGCCGTAAAACGATATTATATTGCGTCATTGTTTTAGCTCATATTTTACTTTTGGAAAATGGAACAATGTAAAAAGAGGATCTGAGGATTGTTAATCATAAAATACTTTGTGTACATTTCAGGAAGTTTAATATTAGATATTTATCATACAAGGACAAGTTAGTTGGGCTTTTGAAAAAGGTGGGCGCCATAGGCGCCTTAAAAAAGTGGGTGCCGCAGCACAACCTAGTATACAATATTGTCAAAAGTAAGGCCATAATTGTGCAAAGAGGCTTTCTTCTTGAAATTGTTGGTAGGTTAAAAGTCCTAATCTGCATTTGTTTTGAGACAGGTTGTATCACAATGATGTTTCTTCACCTGCGCTTTCTTGTTCCTTTTGTTGTAGGCTCCCATTGACAGTACCTTTAACAGAATCATCAGGGAACTGATTGGGTGAAGAATCCTTTTATTGCTGTAAACTTTTAGGTCACTGATATTGTAGGTGTTTCTGAGTATTTTGTCAGTGGATATGTTCTTTAGCATAACTCATCCCTTGTTCAATGATTCTACCACGAGGTAGGGACCAATGATTCTACCACGAGGTAGGGACCAATGATTCCACCACGAGGTAGGGACCAATGATTCTACCACGAGGTAGGGACCAATGATTCTACCACGAGGTAGGGACCAATGATTCTACCACGAGGTAGGGACCAATGATTCTACCACGAGGTAGGGACCAACCATCAGGTTCCATGCGATGAATGATGCGATGATTCTTGATATCATCGTCATCAACATCCTTCAGTCTCGCGAACTCGCGATATTTATATTTATTTATATAATTATATCTTTTGCGAATATTCATTTTAAAGAATTTGAATGTTAAAATGTTTTCAACAATATTTTTAAGAAAATATCAATATTCTTATCATGCATAAACTACCATGATAAATGCTGCATCAACATTAATAAAAAAAATGTAAAAAGAAGAATTAAGAAACAAAAATAATAAAATTGAAAGACTCGAAATTTAATATGAGAATCATGACATAACCTAAATTATGTCCACGGTTTTGTTCTCAGTATGTTCATTTGTTTACCGTTGTACGAAGTTCAAGGACGTTTCGATCGTGTGGATGCAACATTGTAACATTCATGTATTTGGATTGCGTTATTATTTCTTTTTTTTAAAAATGGAACTTAAACAATTTAGTTAAATGTAATTAACAATTTTAAATTAAAAAAAAACATTATGGAAAAAGTTTTTTAAGGTTTATCCATGACATAACGATTGAATAAAATAGTATACACACTGACAACCAGTCAAAATTAAACGAAAATTAAAGATTGTGAAAAAATCCCCATGCCCCTGAGGTAAATCCAAGTGTTGATGCATGTGTATGTTTAAACGTTCTTGCAGCTCACAAAGACACAATAAACGTTACTGATAAGTCCCGAGATTAGCTACTAATGAATGAGGCCCTTACGCGACCGTCAATCAGTCAAGTTGTTGTTACGTCCACCTTACCTTATCAACTAATGTTACACTTTTATAAGTCAATCAGTCAAGTTGTTGTTACGTCCACCTTACCTTATCAACTAATGTTACACTTTTATAAGTCACCCAAAAGAGTCGGTAAAAGATCATTCCTACCTTTATCAACACCACCCCATTCGTGCCGAATCGATGTAACAAGGAAAAAAAGGTCATGTGGTCTCATTACCTTAATAAAGTTGCCTTCATTCTCTCTGCCAAAACTACTTTATATTTACTTTCCAATAAATTTTGCCAGCACGTGTCCTTTGGTGGTCGCCTATTCCAACCCTTGTAACATGTCAAATTGTGACGTATGCCAGCCAACGTCCAGACCGTGGTCGTAATGTTCAGTCACCTGGGAGATGAATAATAGCAAATTATAGAATTGTGCCCCTAAATCAACTAAATGTAGGGATCGAATTCAAGTGGAGTACCACTTAAACGTTACATGCAATAGGACCATATGATAGCGTGTTGTATTTCGCGAACTACCACTAGAAGACGTGAATATATATTATTGTGCTTATTTAAAATAATTGTTTTCAAATATTTAAAGAAACAAGTTTTTTAATGTCATTGTTTCATCACATTTTATTTATCTACAAATAAATTGAATGTAACCTTTAATAAAACATGATAAAGACACAAATTATTAATAGCTTGCTACGTTTAAGTTAAATTACAATTTATTGTGTTAAAAAGTTAGGATTTTCTCATTTATCTTGCCAACTTCGTTTTCACAAAACAATGCCAAATTATATACATCAATGTCGGTGCTTTGTAGTGCAGAAATGATGTGAAAGAAACCTATACATAGCACCTTTTTCTTATCTTTGAAATTATGTACCTCTAACTAAAACGATACTCAAGCATTAGTGTTCCAACATACAAACATACACACAGACGGACACACAAAAATACAACACATTTTCAAAAGTGGAATTTTCCACCACACGAAGGTGTGAAATTTTTAGCACGATTATAATACTTCCCGGCTATACTCCGTATAAAAATAAAACAAACCCTTAAAACAACGTTTTTGACTATAAATCCGTTATATATGAGACATAACTAAAAGTATTGATTATTTTCAAACGCGACAAGCATTTACAGACTGAATATGTCTTAACTTTTGCTTTATAACCCCTGGGGGGCAGGTGGGAGAGGGGAAAGGTCTGGTCACCGATCGCTGGACCAAGCTCAGCATGACACGTAAAATGTAAACAAAAGCACGCCGGTACACCTGGTTAAAACACGAGATGTGTTCACCGATGGCTGGCGTGAAGTCAAGTGACCCGTAAAATGTAAACAATAGCGACTTCTACAAATAGTTTTATATAGATAAGCTAAAAATACATTAACGTAATTACAGTTCGATCGATCTGAAATTTTGATACGATGCATTGTTAGGTGACACGGGTCCGTGTGCCAAATTTCAGCTCGATGCCTTCACGGGATGTGGGTCACATACTAGCTGTGACATTTGTTTTTCCACCCGCCCAAGACAGATAGATAGAGAGACAGAGACGGCGGTGAATGTAATATAAGGGATTTAATAAAACAAACCCGTAAAACCAAAGTTTTTGACTATAAATCCCTTATATATGAGACATAACTAACAGTATTGATTATTTTCAAATTCTTAACTCAACTTTGCTTCATAACCCTAGGGGGGGGACCGAGCTCAGCATGACACGTAAAATGTAACAAAAGCACGCCGGTACTTCGATGGGTCGCGTCAAAGCATCAACTCAAACTCTCACGTGGGGAAAAAAACAATAACAAACAATGAATTTGAATTACATACGTTATATAAGGATAAAATAAAAATGCATTAATTTAATTACGGTACTTTCGATCGATCTGAAATTTTGATACGATGCATTGTTAGGTGAGACGGGTCCGTGTGCCAAATTTCAGCTTGATCGAATCACGGGAAGTGGGTCATTTTTTACTTTTGTTTTTCCGCCCGTCCCAAGACAGACAGACAGAGAGAGAGAGAGAGAGAGAGAGAGATGACGACAGACAGAGAGAGACGGCGGTGAAGTTAATATAGAGGATTTAAAAAACAGCAGACAGTAATATCTTCTCATATGAACCACTATATTGTCTCGAGTAAAACTTCATGTTAAATAAATCAGTGACGTTGCTAGGCAGTAAAGCGCTAAAAGGAAATATGATTTTAATACGCACCTGATATTTTAAAAAAACAACAATTTCTGTAATACAATATTGTTTTTATCTTAACAGTGCTGGGTGTACTGATGTTTATGCACAGTTATTTACAATCGGATTCGAAGGCAATTGAATAATAGAAAATACAAATCTAAACGCATTTATCGCATTAAATAGTATCAAAATTAACAATAATAAATCATGTTAAGATCCAGTTATGTTCAATGCCTGTTCACACATTTGATTAAATACATATAAGTTTAATTACAAATTATAATATTAGAGAAGTAAGTAGTGTATACCTAATGAGAACACAGGAACACAAACATGAACCTGGCTGAAGACAAATTTAATGGTTCACACGGGCTGTGGGGTTAAATAAGAAGACTTGTTTGAAGGATGCAAGAAATGTATACTGGTGAATTGATAGCATAACACTACATCGTATAACAAGAGTCACTGTGTCACCAAGTCCTGGGCATGAATTGATAGCATAACATTACATCGTATAACAAGAGTCACTGTGTCACCAAGTCCTGGGCATGAATTGATAGCATAACACTACATCGTATAACAAGAGGCACTATGTCACCAAGTCCTGAGCATCATAGATCTAATGAGCAAAGTCACTTACAATGTCAAATTATATTAGAAAAACAAGGTTTAAATGACCAATCATTTGAGTCCTTCTTGCAAGAAGTTGACTCGAGTTCGGTGACAAGAAGTTGTCTCGAGTTCGGTGACACAGCGGGAAAATCTTTTCAGTAGATCGTGGAAATCATTCTGTCAATAGATTTACAGCAAAAGAAAAGACTTTCTTTTTTGTTGTTGAAGTAGACTTGTAAAGTTGTTATTGAATTTTAAAGTTGTTATTAAATTGTAAAGTTGTTATTGACTTGTAAAGTTGTTATTGAATTGTAAAGTTGTTATTGAATTGTAAAGTTGTTATTAAATTGTAAAGTTGTTATTGAATTGTAAATTTGCTATTGAATTGTAAAGTTGTTATTGAATCGTAAAGTTGTTATTGAATCGTAAAGGTTTTATTGAATTGCAAAGTTGTTATTTCTGACATATCGTCAAATCTGAATGATTTCAAGCAGCAGATACATAAACATGATGAATGAGTTTAATTGAAATTGGTTTATTCTCACTGAGTTTGTTAAATGTCGAGAGAACAATAAAAATGCGTTACGTTTATTCCCTGATAAAAGCACCCGAGTACAGTGGAATTGGAATTATGTGTTGATATCTTTAAATTAATATAATAACCTAGGACGCAATAATAGTATGTAATAAATAAGATACAGTCTGTAATAAATAAGGTAATATTAGTCGGCAGGTAATCTTGCAATACATTGACTTTAAAAAAAAAGAGCGTTTAGAGATCGAAGTCAAGTGAAATGCATTTATATTCTAATTTTCTATGTAAAACACTATGTTGTGTAGTAAATTTGACAAAATTTATATGAAATTAAAAGTATTAACTTCATAGTTTCAACACAATGCATGTAAAAATACGATGCTAAGATATGATTATTCATTTAAAGACTTTATTTATATAAATATTTATAAATTACATAAATTTAAACATTTAGGAATCACAGGTTACTAATAAATTAATATAGAATAAGTAAAAATAAAAATAGAATGTTTTTACTTTACTTCCACATAATTGTTCATAAAACACACACCAACATCGGTGCTGTATCGTGTGGCGCTGCCACGAAATACAATTTCAATTCACGTCTAATATGATAACACGACGTCTTTCTAAGAATATTCGTATTGCTGGTACAACCTGGATAACAATATTCTTCATTCATATAATCATTATTAGGTCTACGTTTGGAAAGCTCTCGGCTATCATGACCTTTCATGTCTCTCTGGTGTTTTCTGTTTCATGGAAGACGTTATTGAAAACTTGTTGGAAGTACAATTCAAAATTATTGATTATGTCATCATTTTAACATCTGTGTTTACGTCACATTTGAGATCAATTTTTACTACGCCAAGCCCCCCACCCAGCCTACTAACCATGGAACATAATGGGAACATGCGATCGTTGTGAATGTTTACAAAAGTGATCACCTCATTTTGTTAACGTTTAATTCTTGAGGTGTGCTGTCAAATATAAATTCAAAATGCTTGAAAGCTTTTGTTGGAAATATGTATGTCCTTCACACACACCGACAGTGTTTTTATGCCAATTAAGATATAGTATTATTCTCAGTAGGATATGTTAAGTAGCGCATAATGTTTATTGACAGTGTATTTATATAAATTGAGATACAGATGCTATTATTCTCAGTAGGATATGTGTAACAGTGGACACATGTTTATTGACAGTTTATTTATACACAGTGATATACAGGTGATATTATTCTCAGGTAGGATATGTTTAGCAGTAGATAATATTTATTACTGAGTATTTACTCAAGGGAGATTAATCTTTGTTGTTGTCATGGTAACTCTAATATTGCTCAGCAAGAAACACTAATGTCCAAACACTTTAAATAGTATTTTATTTACTTACTTTTTCCCTTGTATATCACATGAGAATGTTAAAGATTAAAAGTGTATGTAGCCAAAGTCCCTAATTAGTATTGACAAGATGTTCATTATTTTTCTGGACAGTACAGCTGTCTAATGATAACAAGTGGATAATGTCACTGGCTTACTTCACAATACAAGCAACATACATATACCAATTGATAATGTTACTGAAACTTTTTACTGCAAAAAAATACAAAAAAATTTACGGCTGATGTAAATACACCATCACCAACAGTACCATGTGCTGGTTATTTGACATCATCTTGTAGAACCATTCTTGTTTTGGATGGTGCACATCTACTTTAAATTTTGCATATCGCATTGTAAACATACTGAAGAGAATGTGTTTGTTTTGTTTCTGAACATTTCTTTATTTAACGTTATGTGTAAAGCGCTAACTGTCCATTTCATTTAGGTCTATTTGTTTATTAATGAATTCAGAGATGGTAAAAAGTATACATTATAAGCAAACACTTTTTAATTGGAATCAGTGGAGACATACAACGTTTCGATTAGGACCAGTGGAGACATACAACGTTTTCATTGGAATCAGTGGAGACATACAACGTATCATTAGAATCAGTGGAGACATACAACGTTTTCATATTTGTCGAAATGTAAATTGTATGACAATAATGTATTTTGTCTTATTTAGTGCATTGGAAGAAAAGCGTGGTTTAGAAATATTTTGTTACCATTTGTTTAAAAAACAATGTCTAATGTTTTTTGTTTACTTTTGTCCGTTGACTCGTCCTGGGGAAACCGTCTACGTACCTGGTCCCGGGCTACACGTAATAATTGTTCCCTTTAGGAACCAGTCATACTTGATACCTGGGGGAACCAGTCTTACTTGGTAAATGGGGGAACCAGACATATTTGGTCCCTGTGAGAACCAGTCATACTTGGTCCTGGGGAACAAGTCATACTTGGTCCTGGGGAACCAGTTATACTTGGTCCTTGTGAACTATTCATACTTGGTCCTGGTGAACAAGTCATACTTGGTCCTTGGGAACCAGCTATACTTAGTCCTTGGGAACAAGTTATACTTGGTCCATGGGAACCAGTTATACTTGGTCCTTTGGAACCAGTTATACTTGGTCCTTGGGAACCAGTTATACTTGGTTCTGGGGGAACGAGTCATACTTTGTCCGGGGGAAACCAGTTATATTTTTTACCTGGTAGAAAAATCATACTTGGTACCAGGGGAACCATATATACTTGGTCCCTTGGGAACCAGTCAATGTCATTTTAAACGACTAAAACTGACTGTCAATGTTAGTTTAAGCGACTAAAGCTTACTGTCAATATGAGTTTAAACGACTAAAGACTATAGCGGGTTAACGACTAAAGCTTACTTTAAATGTGAATTTAAACACTGCTATAAAGTAATGTCGGGACACAATGTGTTAAAAGTGACTTAAAGAAATTTAAAACAATGTCTCAAATTTTCTTGAACGTTCAGAAAGTTGAGAAGAATGGGTTTATGGTTTAGGTGAGAAACAAACATGCAATTGTTTTCATTTACTAAACTATCATTAAAAAATGGTTATATTGCTTGTGTATCCATAATTTACGTAATCTACGTTAGCTGTAAACTCTTGTTAATGTTGATTATTCAATGGTTACTTTTATAAACTTTATTTGCATATTTGAATATACACACATAAAATATTAGATACATTTGATAGCAACAACTTAGCTTTTTCTATTAGGTACCAGTAAATAAAAATATACATACACAATTTTTATAAAAAACTTTAAAGAAATAGGCATATGTTGGTGAGAACACTTTATATTTACAAATGTATACAATGATTTTGGACGTGCATTAAACTGTGTTCCCCGTAAATGATGCACAACAAAGCACCGGTACTTATGTAGTTAATATCAATTGGTGTTGACAAAACAGGGAAAATTAAATAAATGTGAAAATCTTCTTTAAAAAAAATTATAAATGTAAAATTAAATCTATGACACATAACAATAATAACTTGCCTTTTTTAAACGTTTCGTTGTATGTAAATAAAATATACGCATAGACATCTAAAATTAAAAGAAATAATTACTTTTTTAACATAGTATTTATTTAAAAATGTTGAAACTATGAAATGTATTTAATGACCAAAATTTATTGTTATTCTCCATATTTATCCTAATATGGATATTAACTCTACTGTCTGTGATACAAATGATTCTTTTATATGTAAGTGGCATGCCACTTGACTTCGATCCCTATAATTAGGGATACAATGCAATTTATATTGCTAGCATTCCACAATACCCGTTGTCCTAAATTAAGGATATCTCTATATATATTGCGCTTCTGTCTGTCAGTGATCGCTATGCGAGGTAACTCCCGATTTTTTTATTTTTTTTTGTAATTGGAAAATAAAGACGTGAAATCGTAATAATTTTGGTTTCAAGATTAACAGAGCGTGCGGTGTTTCGCGCCGTAAAATATTATATGACGTGACGTCATTGTTTAAGCTTATATTAATTTGGGAAAACGGAACAATGTAAAAAGGTTTATTTTATGTTATTGATTTTTTTAACAATATGCTGATAACCCGAGTTATGTGTATGAATGAGTATGTGCACGAGTCTGTTCAAGACAAGATAAGATAAAATATCGCCATACCTTGGCCTGGAAGGCATTAACACTATAGCTTAGAAACTGTGTATATGCTTTTTTTATAACTTAACCTAAATCAGGAAAGTACATTTTAAGCACAAACCTTGAGATTCAAAGTGTTTCTTTGAAACAAATAAACCCCATTCACACCTTACTCAATCATCAATATTCACATAAACAATATCTTGCTCATCAAAAAAATAAATCCTATTTGTTTGAATATGGTCATACTTAGACTGGAAATAGAAAGAATGTTTTTGAGAGCTTTTTACATGAAAAAGCAATCCAAGAGCAGGTACTTAAGAACTAACGAATTATGACACATTCATTTTAAAAAAGAAATGTGTAGATTTCTAGAGCATAGCGGTTTGCATGGCATTGCTTCGGGTAAAAGTGTAAATATTTAAAGTGTAAATATGTTTAGTGCAAAGAAATATCACGGCTAAAATGACTAATATATAGGATCTAGCCGCAGAAAGTGCATGTTCTGTCGAAAAAACACACTAACAAAAACTGATATTGTGGCTGTTATAATTTTATTAGATCAATATTATACAACAAGAATAAAGTTCTTATAAAGACTGATTTCAAAGGTAGAGCATGTGGTGCACTAAATGGCAGTTTTCATTTAACTATATAAACTTTCTTGAAAAAAAGTTTGCTTTTTTAACCATTCTGATTTAAAATCAAATGCATATACAGTAAATGTTATATATTAAGATCATTTTATAAGCTGAAAAAATAACGTTTATTTTAGTGAAACACGTATCTGCCAGTTTAGAGCATTGTGTGTGTCTGCTAGAATAAATAAAAGTAAAAAAGGATTTTTAAAACCACGTTTTTATAAGTGGACTAAAAAGAAGAAAATAATTTTAAAGTTATAAGTTCAAGTACTTTAATTTAAATATGACTAAAAACACTCTTCTGGTATTTAGTATCAAATTTAAAGATTTATAATTTAGAAAAAAAGAAAGATCTATGAGTGAGAGAATGAGTGAACTGCATATGTTAAAACTCATAAGCGCTCACCCCTCGTTATGTTACTATGACAATAAAAAAATAGTTTTTTTTACAGAGATAATAATATCAATTGATGCTGTGCCCTTTTTGTCATCATCTCATTTGGCTGCGAAAATTAACGATTAATTTCTCGATTAATTCATCTCGAAGTTAATGGAACCACTTCACAAACTATATAAATAGGCTTGCAATCTATTATTTATGACAGAATGTCTATTTAAATTTGTTTTAGGGAAAATTTACAATTTATTTCACTTTCGAATACAACTGTTACATGGATTGGATTGTATTATTTACTAAATGGTTATTTGAACGTCAACTTCGAAAAAACTACTATAGTTAGTTAGACTATATTCGTCTATACTATCATACTATGCCTATCGATGTCGACCGCTGTCAACCAAAACATAGACATTGAAAGCAAGATTCAAAATTTACTATTAACGGTACGTTACGTGAGGATGAATTTTACAAAGTACTGTAGGCGTCAAAATGTATACTGCGTTCTATTTCCATAGTTTTGTATAATTATATTCATTCTAAATTTAATAATTAAATTATATATTACTAATTCCACTAAATTTAAGAATTAAATTACCATAAAACTACTACCGTTGAAACACATATTGATATATTTATATGCGTAATTTAAAGGATACTTCCAAAATGTGTTACATTTATTAACCTATGGGGGATTAAAGGGGGGGGGGCAGAATGGGCTAAAGCCAGGGGCCCCTGATGATTTAGGTGCCCCCAATTTTAGTATAATTTATAATAAAGGTGGACAAATGTTTGCATGAATTCCCTAAAAATATCATACATTAAATAAATTAATAAAATCTGATCAATGAATCTGATCGCTATTCGGACCCGATGGCCTCAGTATCGAAAAACTTAATTTGATTTGCTTAATAAGAGAAAATATTAAGAAATACTATTTATATCTTTTAACATTTTTAAGTTCGTTGGGATCTCATGGTCTTGTGGGAACGTGTTTGCTTCTAGCAGAAGTGATAGCGGGATTGATTCCCAGCGGGGCATAACTTTTTTTTTATGTGTCTTTTTAAAAAAAAATTATCTTTTTACACTCAATTTTATTTTCCCGACAAACAGTTCTTTCTTTGTGTTCGGTTTTGTGATGAATCCGACACCAGAATACAGACAAATTATGAACAAGGAACCAATGGACTATTTAGTTACAAGTTACAGTCTTATATTAGCTGCTAGCAATAATTTTATTTAAAGGGACGCTAGCTGGATAGGGCCCCAGTTTGAATTGCAGCCAGGGGTCCCTTGCAGTCTTAATCCGCCCCTGCATTTAACGTATCTAATGAATGTATGAAGGCGCTCTTTTTAAAATCCTTTATATTAACTCGTGGTGTCTGCTTGCTTGCTTGAGGCGGGCTGTGCCGAAAACGCTTGGATCAATTTTTAACCCACTTACTCGTAAGCTAGCCAGCTTAAATTTTGCAGGCAGACTCGTGCCGATGTTAAAAATGATGTATTAAAATTTCAGATAAATCGAATTAAATTAATGAATGTTTAGATGATCTTTATTTATCTCTATGTAACATGATACATTTTTTTGCTATTTTGTCGTGGTGCGTATTATATTTAACAACCTTTCCTGTCACGCAATAAGGTGCGTATTTTATTGACAATACTTTTTATAAACATATTCATGATCGGTGCGCATTATATTAAACATATTATTATTTTACGACACATAACTACAATTTTGTATTTTTGGATTGTCTTGCACTGTGTATTATAATGAACATTCTTTTAGGTTTGTCTCGTTCATAAAGGATTGATGGTCAAAAACTTAGTTTTTTACGTTTTAAAAAAAAATTAATTCCTTGCTCGATTTTTATGAAACATTGTTTCTTTTCCCTGAACAGGTTGCCAAAATTGCCTGAGAAATGCCAAATGCTACTTCTGTGTGAACAAAGACTGCAGGACTAGCCGGAAAAGCATAGTGTAGGAAAAATCCTAAGTTCTGTTTATTTTTTTCTCTAACTTTTAACTTATATCTTTTTAAATATACATTTTTAAAAATATTTTTGCTCATATCAAATACGTTATTTATACAATACGATTTAAAGATTGGTGCATTTTTGTTTAAAACAGGTTTCCAAAATTGAATGAGATGCCACTTTAGTGTGAACAAAGACAGCAGGATTAGTTGGAAAAGCCAAGATCGTAAGTTCCGTTTTTGTTTTCTCTATCTTTTAACATAATTTTTTAAAAATATTTAAAAAAAATATTTTTTTTTCGATATCAAATACGTTATTTATACAATAAGATTGTTGCATTTCTTTTTTTTTAAAAAACAGGTTGCCAAAATTGCATGAGATGCCTCACTGCAGCTGGAGCACGAAAGAAATAGAACATCAATAGCGTCAGAGACACCAGAACAGCGAGAGTTAGGGAGAGCACCGTACCGTGTAAAAGCCAAGATAACGTGAGTTTCAACTTAGCAAAAGGAGAGAACAGGACAGTGTGTCACTTTATTTAGGATTTATTTAAACTATTCTAGAATATTCTAAATTTTATCATTGCAGGATCTCATTTATTTTCAACCCGTTTTACTTGGTAAGGTTTTAAAGTATTACCCCCCATTATTTGTCAAACTTTGAATGTAATATTACTCTTATTCCAATAACACTAATATACTCTTATGATTGAGATGGACATCGACCATTATAACTATAAATCAAAGCATTGAGAGCAGGATTCAAAATTTACTATTAAAGGTAGGGTAAATTACGATGGTTTTTTTTTACAAATTACTATAGTCGTCAAAATGTATACTCCGTTCTATTTCCATAGTATTTTCATAATCATATTTATTAATACTAATTCTACTAAGTTTAATAATAAAATTACTATAAAATGACTACCATTTAAACAAAAGTATTGATACATTTATATCCATAATTTAAAGTATACTTCTGAAAAGAGATACATTTAATGGATTTTAAAAACAAAAACTTACGAAGGCACACTTTTTTTTATTCCTTGCACGATTTTTATGAAGCTATTTTTTTTTAAACAGGTTGCTAAAATTGCCTGAGAAACGTGAAATGCTACTTCAGTGTGTCCAAAGACAGCAGGAATAGCTGGAAAAACACAGTGCAGCAAAATAGTAAATTCTATTATTGTTTTCTGTATTTCTTATCATATAAATTTTAAAATATATATTGTTTATATTTCTTCCGATATCAAATACGTTTTTTTATACAAAAAGATTTAAAGATTGGTGCAGGATCAGCCGTAAAAGCCAAGATCGTAGGTTCCATTATTGGTTTATTTAACTTTTAACATATACTTTTTAAAAAAAAACATTAAAAAAATCTTTATTCTGATATCAAATATGTTATTTATACAATAATAGCAACGATTTTAGTAAAAAGGAATACATAATATATAATTACATTAAGGGTCACAGGGCCCATCTGTTTACCATATGACTTTCAAAAATCTGTTCATTTCAATCAAATCATAACAAATCTATATTGTTCAACATCGTGTACAATTGAATGGGGAATACAATATTAAAGGTTAGTAAAAAAACACATTTAGGGCCCCCAGCCCCGAGGAAATGGACATTAGGAGTTCAGTGTCATATAGTAATTTAATATAAGCTCTTACGCTTTTATATACCAAGTTTGGTCAAAATCCAGTTATATTCTTATTATCTAACAAATAACCATATTTTATTTAGCTAATATAAAGAAAAAATACATTAAGGTGCTCCCAGGCCCATACCTTTCAAGATGTATATTTTGAAAACCTGTTTATTTAAATTCAGTTTCATCATGAATATATTTCTCAAGATCGTCAAGAATAGAATCACAAATAAAATCTGAAACATATATGAAAAAAAATAATTAAGGGGCCTCCGGGCCCATTCCGTTCAAGATGTACATTTTGAAAACCTGTTCATTTAAATTCAGTTTCATCATGGATATATTTCAGAAGATCGTTAAAAATAGAATGACAAATAAAATCTTAAACATATACGAAAAAAAGAAATTAAGGGGCCCCCGGGCCCATTCAGTTCAAGATGTAATTTCTGAAAACCTGTTAATTTAAATTCAGTTTCATCATGGATATATTTCTGAAGATCGTTAAAAATAGGATGACAAATAATATCTCAAACATATACGAAAAAAAGAAATTAAGGGGCCCCCAGCCCCGAAGAAATGGATATTAGGAAATTAGTGCCATATAGTATTTCAATATTGGCTAACAAGTTGTTATATACAAATGTTGGTTAAGATACATCAATTTACCTAATAGCTAACGCTTAATCTAATTTTTATAAAGCTCATATAAGGAGAAAAAAAAATGAGCCCCCGGGCGCCCCATGAGTGTTACATTTTACAAAAAACAGACTCGAGTCACCATCCCAGGAGCGTACTCAAAAGTCTCTAAAAGTTTCATGGCGATCGGATGAATGGTTTAGTCATCTATAAAGGACATAAATACATAAATACATACATACTTTGATTTTTATATATATAGAAGATAAAATGTTGGTGCATTTTTATTGGAATAGCAATGAAACAAATCTTTGAAAAACAGGTTAAAAAAATTATGACTGCAGATGAAGCGTATAAGAAATAGGACATCAAAATCGCAGAGACACCAGAACAACATGAGTTACCGCTTAGCAAAAGGAGAGAACAGGACAGTGTGTCACTTTACTTAGGGTTCATTTAAACTATTCTACAAAATTCTAAATTTTATCATTTCAGCATTTCTATTATATTTTTGCCTATTTTACTTTGACATGTTTTAAAGTATTACCCCCATAATTTGTCAAAATTTGAATGTAATATAATTATTTTTATCTACTTGATTTGGTTAAGATTTAAAATATTCTAGAAGATTTTGTTATTTTGTCTCTGTAATTTAAAACAGATTTTAATTGGATTCAATTTAAGGTCTTATCCAATTGTTTTTCTGATTGATTTTCAAATAGATAAACCTCACATGATAGAATGTCTAAGATATTATAGAAAACTCTTAATTTTATTTTTGCAGGATCTCCGTTAATTTTTAGTATTATTTATTGCGACAAGTTTGAAACTTTTAACCCGAATATTTGCCACATTGTACTATACATTTATTTTTCACTTGATTAAGGAATAATTAAAAATATTCTAGAAACTTCTGTTGTTTAATAAGGGAGTCACTTTTTAAAACAAAATTCGTCAAATTTTTGTTTTATCTTTTCTTTTAATGATAAGATATTCCGATTTAACATTTTTAAATTTTAAAAAAAAGATATGGATTCTTTATGTTTTCCAAATTATAAAGCACGTTATAATTTCGTCTTGTTCCCCTATATCCCCAGTTCTGTTCACTCCTGGGAAATTTCCATTATCGTGGGAATTTTTTAGCCAAATTTATAGAAATGGGAATGTGGGAAATAATGAGGATTTGGCCTTAAATATGGGAATATTTATAATTGACAAATTTTAAAAATTAAATACACACTTGAATGCCAGTAAAATAAAATGAATTGAAATATGCTCATTTTCAAATAAGAAATACATTTTTTTAGCATATCTAAGTTTTTTGTATTTCGGATATAGGTCTTTCTGGACGTGTTGGCTAGTTTTTTCACAAAATTATCACTGGCAACACTGGCTGAATCTAAAAATGTTTTTTTTATAAATGACCAAGTCATTAAGATTATATAAATGTATTGCTTTAAAAGAATATACTTAATTAGTTTGATCCAGAATCATCGTAAAATGTTTTTAAAAGTATAAGTTTAAAGAAAAAGTAATCTTAATTTTTTTTTAAAATTTAATGACTGATTCAAAGTGGCAGAATAAAACATTGGTGATATAGTCAAAGTGAACTGCATTAGACTAATTAGTATATTAAATATATAATATTAAAGATCTCGTCATTTCAATACTTCATGACTCTAAGAAATCTATGTAACTATAATGTATGATTGATTATAAATAAAATAAATTACAAAACATTAGTTTTTTAATTTAAAATTTAATATTTGTTTTAGCAATTACAGACATTTTTACTCTTTTTAATATACAATACTAGCTGACCCGCGGCGTAGCATACGCCGCTAATGATTTGGTGACGGGTGAAGACTTCCTGAAAGACACAGTTGTCAAAATGGGGTGAGTTTGGGCAAACGACTGTGAGTGAATGAAAAGAAGAAACTCTGGAGATACCCGCGGCGTATCACCAGTAATAAATAACGGAAAGGTTCAGCTGAAATCTATTTCTTTTTAAAAAACGGCACTTTTTTAGGGCGCTTACGGCGCCCACCTTTCAAAATCCCAACTAACTTGTCCTTGTTTGATCAATACGATATATTAAACTTTTTGAAATGTACACAAAGTATTTTATAACTTTTTACATTGTTCCCTTTTTAAAAAATTAAAATATCAGCGAAAACAATGACGTCATATATATATATTTTTTTTACAGCGCATATTTAATTTGCACACCTTTTGATGCATTGGTGGAGCAATTTGGTGCGCTACTTTCTAAAATTAGTATCTGTTGAACATATTTGCAGCTTGCCACGCAGGGTCCGACCACGAAGAGAATTATATATATAGATAGCGGTGTAGTGACGGTAATGATGTTTTCATTTAGAGATTTTTGTTTTATTTTTAATTCTCTCCCCCCCCCTCCCCCCTCCCCCCCCACTTGTTGGCTTTGCTAACAGGATTTAATTCATGTGGGAATTTTTAGTCAAATTTGGGAATTCTTTTACCCCGGCCTGGGAAAAGTTGGCACCTCACTTAGCAGCACTGTATATCCCTTGTACTTAGTATCTATTACTTTAAATAGCATCAAGGAATATCACATATTTGGAAATACATTATTTCTCCTGTCTAAGGGATACAGTTGTAATAATTGTTATCATTTAATTAAATAAATTTCTTCCTTTAAGATATTAAAGTAGTTTTAAAATGTAATAGTACCTTTCAGATCAATGTCTTTTTTATATTGTTCTATTTGTATAACTTGGCGAAAACTTTTTCTTTCCGACATTCATACATATTTTATTTGTTTTTCTTTACATTAGTCACTGATACGTTATTGCTTACCCAATCTCTTTGGTGAAAAGTTCCATTAAAGTGGTAAACCCTTTAATTCGTTTCTCAAATGGGTAATATTCGATACGTCCTAAGAGTCATTGGTTATTTTGCTTCATGATAGAACTTATACTTAAATTAGAGAATAAGTAAAATAAGCTTTTGCTTTTGGAATTGAATAATACAATAAATCAGTTTATTTATGTAAAGGTCTACATAATTAAATAATTATTTATTCAAACATCTAAGTTTTTGTGTTGAAGGAATAAAAAATGTTATTTCCAAAAACGTTTATGTATTTTAAGCTTTACTATAATTAATTAAATTAATCATATACAATAAAAGGCTAAGGTCTGTCCCGTCATCTATAGGGATTGGTCTCTAAAACACACATGCCTCCTACAGCCAATCATATCAAGTTTACGCGGACGTTGAAAACTAGTTATTTTTGGTGCAGTATTTCTTCCAAGACTTTTTTTTTGAGTTATGCGCGCTGGAATTTATAGTCAAAAGCTCTGTTTTTACAAGTTATTTATTTTAACTATAATGAATAGTATTTTTGAAGTGATGCACATGTATGCAGGTCGAGACGGCTGTCAGGGTATGAGAATCACTGCGAATGATTGTTGTGAGATTGTTGTGAGCCAGTGTGTGAGTCGGCTCAAGGCGTGCGTGACAAGAGTTCACTTGTGAATAAGGATGTTAATTGGATTCACCCGGTATGCAAGTTAGAGAGCCGTGTCGTGGATAAATAGGTGTGTGAGACAGAGAGACGTATGAAGACTAACCAGTGCAGAGGTCTATAGCCCTTGTTAGGACTAGACATTGAGTATAGATCGTTGGCTCTGGATAGCTGTTGACGCATCGAGGTGGCTCGAGTGTCCAGGGTATTAGGGTCCATGTATGCACTTAAAGGGAGTGATCATTGTTGAATGGAGTACGTCATGTACCTGAATCAGTGCTGTACATATATTGAGGAATAATAAAGGCTTGACGTATACGTGAACAAGAGTCAAGACTTAGTCTTCTTTTATCCAGAACCCAGAACGCAACAACGGCTGTTGAAGGGGAGTTACAACATGCCACCGAACGGTGGCGGAACGTCCTTGCTCGTTAATAAATAAAAAGCAAGAAATGCTTGTTTTCATCTTCATAATAAGTGTTGATTTTTTTTTAATCGGACACTATATAGCAGTACATGAGATCCATGCTGGGTGTAGTTTGACAATGGCTATCAATATACATAATTCCCGTTGTCTGTTTGCATGGATGTTAAGATTAACTAGTAATAGTTTAGTTTATGTTTTATATAGCCATCTCAAGATTTTACCAGCTCGAATTGATTACAAACTGGCTGTTCTCTGTCACAACTTCTTTTCTGACTCATCTACTTCCTATCTTACTGAACTTCTGTCGGTCTACTCGACCAGTCGTCAGCTACGCTCTTCTGCAGACACACGTATTCTCTGTGTTCCTAAGACACGAACTAAAACTTTTGGCGAAAGGTCATTCTCTTTTTGTGCAGCCAAACAATGGAATTCTCTACCATTACACATCCGTAGTATTCCATCTAACAAGTCCTTCAAGACTGCACTTAAGACGCATCTTTTCAAAATGTATTTACAAAATTAATAAAAAAAACATTTGTTTTAATGATTAAAATAGTATGTTTTATGGGTAATGTACTGTCCTTTATGTTGTTAATATGGTATGAATGGCTATTTAATTACTATATGTATGTTATGAGCTCCATGTAAAGCGCTGTGAGCCCGGTTCCCTACTGGGATACAGCGCTATATAAATTATCAATTATTATTATTATTATTATTAGCTAGTAATAGTTTGGTTAAATATTTTATTTAACAGCTAGTAAGATTAGCTAGTAATAGTTTAGTTTATGTTTTATTTACCCATCTAAAAATGTGCACTTCTAAAATTTCTGTTAAAATTAACATTCAAGACTCCCAACGTTGAGTAATGAGTGTGTGATGTTTTAACGATTTTGACCCAGAGACTTTTTTTTCTTTTAGGAGCCATAACTAATAAATGAAATCCTTGGGAGACCGTCAACCAGTCAGGCTGTTGTTACGTCCATCTTACTTGATAATTAATGTTTAACTTTTTTAAGTCATCTAAAAGTGTCGGTAGAAGGCCATCAAGCCCCTAACCACACCCCCTCCCCCTTCCGATCCCATGTGACCGGAAAATAAAAATGCAATGCGGTCTCACAATCCTTAATAAAGTTCCCAACATTCTCTCTGCTCAACCCTTTATTAAACTTTCCCATTACTCTCGCCAGCACGTGTCCTTTGGTTGTGGCCTAGTGTAGCCCTCGTACCATGTCATAATGTGACATGTGTCAGCTAACGTCCAGTCCCTGGGTTAATATGTCCAGCTAACGTCCAGTCCCTAGTACCTGGGTTGATATGTCCAGCTAACGTCCAGTCCCTAGTACCTGGGTTGATATTTTTAGCTAACGTCCAGTCCCTAGTACCGTGGTTGAAATGTCCAGCTAACGTCCAGTCACTAGTACCGTGGTTGATATGTCCAGCTAACGTCCAGTCCCTAGTAAAGTGGTTGATATGTCCAGCTAACGTCCAGTCCCTTGTACCGGAGTTGATATGTCCAGCTAACGTCCAGTCACTAGTACCGGAGTTGTTATGTCCAGCTAACGTCCAGTCCCTAGTACCTGGGTAGTTATGTCTAGCTAACGTCCAGTCCCTAGTACATGGGTTAATAAGTCCAGCTAACGTCCAGTTCCTAGTACCGGGGTAGATATGTCCAGCTAACGTCCATTCCCTAGTACATGGGTTAATAAGTCCAGTCCCTAGTACCGGAGTTGATATTTCCAGCTAACGTCCAGTCCCTAGTACCGTGGTTGATATGTCCAGCTAACGTAAAGTCCCTAGTACCTGGGTAGATATGTCCAGCTAACGTCCAGTCCCTAGTACATGGGTTAATAAGTCCAGCTAACGTCCAGTCCCTAGTACCTGGGATGATATGTCCAGCTAACGTCCAGTCCCTAGTACCTGGGTTGAAATGACCAGCCAATAGGTAGGAGAAAATTAGATGTTTATTGACAATGTATCCCTAATTGTAGGGATCGAACTCAAGTGGCGTGCCACTTGGTTAAAATTAAAGATGACTCAAAGGCACGTTCTTCTCCCATAATGTGTTTTTTAAGACTTACATATACATTTAAAAATTTTATAAAAACCAATAGTTCCAATTTTTTTAAAATAAATATATTTTAAATACATTATTTGTTCGTAATCTATTAAAATGTATATATTTTTTAAATATAACATATAATGAAATTTTTATAAAACACAAGTTATTAATATTATGTCTCAATGAATTTAACTTACTTTTCATTGGTTTGAAAATAAGATCTTATCATTTTATTTGCTAATTAAGTTTTTTCAAAACGATGCCATATTAAAAACATAAGTGTCGGTGCTTTGTGGTGCGGCACTGGTGTGAAAGCTACATATATGATCTATTACTTATTTATGAAACTCCATTCACCTAACTGAAACGGTACTCAAGCATTAGTGTTCGAACACATAAAAACATACACACAGACGGACGCACACATATATAGCATATTTTCAAAAGTTGGTTTTTTTTCATCGCGAGAAGATGTGCAACTTCGAGATTTATCAAAATCTTGATTCCTATTTTTAGCTCAAATATAATACTTCGCCGCTAAGCAGTCTAATCCAGAAAAGAACATCATAAATTAATGTATCCTCGTTAATCTTATCAGCAGCTTTATTGTTTCGAGCTTAACTTCATCTATACTTATAAAAGGCAAAGCCCTTAACCCTTTATTAAACTTTCCCATTACTCTCGACAGCACGTGTCCTTTGGTTGTGGCCTAGTGTAGCCCTCGTACCATGTCATAATGTGACATGTGTCAGCTAACGTCCAGTCCCTGGGTTAATATGTCCAGCTAACGTCCAGTCCCTAGTACCTGGGTTGATATGTCAAGCTAACGTCCAGTCCCTAGTACCTGGGTTGATATTTTCAGCTAACGTCCAGTCCCTAGTACCGTGGTTGAAATGTCCAGCTAACGTCCAGTCCCTAGTACCGTGGTTGAAATGTCCAGCTAACGTCCAGTCACTAGTACCGTGGTTGATATGTCCAGCTAACGTCCAGTCCCTAGTAACGTGGTTGATATGTCCAGCTAACGTCCAGTCCCTTGTACCGGAGTTGATATGTCCAGCTAACGTCCAGTCACTAGTACCGGAGTTGTTATGTCCAGCTAACGTCCAGTCCATAGTACCTGGGTAGTTATGTCTAGCTAACGTCCAGTCCCTAGTACCTCGGTTAATAAGTCCAGCTAACGTCCAGTCCCTAGTACCGGAGGTGATATTTCCAGCTAACGTCCAGTCCCTAGTACCGGGGTAGATATGTCCAGCTAACGTCCATTCCCTAGTACATGGGTTAATAGTCCAGTGCTAGTACCGGAGTTGATATTTCCAGCTAACGTCCAGTCCCTAGTACCGTGGTTGATATGTCCAGCTAACGTAAAGTCCCTAGTACCTGGGTAGATATGTCCAGCTAACGTCCAGTCCCTAGTACATGGGTTAATAAGTCCAGCTAACGTCCAGTCCCTAGTACATGGGATGATATGTCCAGCTAACGTCCAGTCCCTAGTACCTTGGTTGAAATGACCAGCCAATAGGTAGGAGAAAATTAGATGTTTATTGACAATGTGTCCCTAATTGTAGGGATCGAACTCAAGTGGCGTGCCACTTGGTTAAAATTAAAGATGACTCAAAGGCCTTATTCTCCCATAATGTGTTTTTTAAGACTTACATATACATTTAAAAACTTTATAAAAACCCATAGTTCCAATTTTTTTAAAATAAATATATTTTAAATACATTATTTGTTCGTAATCTATTAAAATGTATATATTTTTTAAATATAACATATAATGAAATATTTATAAAACACAAGTTATTAATATTATGTCTCAATGAATTTAACTTACTTTTCATTGGTTTGAAAATAATATCTTAACATTGTATTTGCTAATTAAGTTTTTTCAAAACGATTCCATATTAAAAACATAAGTGTCGGTGCTTTGTGGTGCGGCACTGGTGTGAAAGCTACATATATGATCTATTACTTATTTATGAAACTCCATTCACCTAACTGAAACGGTACTCAAGCATTAGTGTTCGAACACATAAAAACATACACACAGACGGACGCACACATATACAGCATATTTTCAAAAGTTGGTTTTTTTCATCGCGAGAAGATGTGCAACTTCGAGATTTATCAAAATCTTGATTCCTATTTTTAGCTCAAATATAATACTTCGCCGCTAAGCAGTCTAATCAAGAAAAGAACATCATAAATTAATGTATCCTCGTTAATCTTATCAGCAGCTTTATTGTTTCGTGCTTAACTTCATCTATACTTATAAAAGGCAAAGCCCTTAACTCACTCACTCACTGACTGACTGACTCATCACTAATTCTCCAACTTCCCGTGTAGGTAGAAGCATGAAACTTTGGTAAGTTCTTGAGTAGCCTCTCGCGACGAATATTGGCGTAAAAGAATTTTAAAATTCAAACTCATGGGGGCCGGGGGCAAAAAAAGTTGTTTTTTTTCCCTAATATGGCCTATATCAAATATGAAAGTGACTAATTCTCCTATTTCCCGAGTAGACAGAAGCATGAAACTTTGGGAAGTTGTTGAGTACAAACCAGCGATCGTAACGGGAGAAAAAAATTGAATTATTACTTCCTGGGGGCTGGGGGCCCAAATGAAGTTTTTTTTCCTTATATGAGCTTTATAAAATATGAAAAGCACTAATTCTCCTTTTTCCCGTGTATGTAGAAGTATTGAACTTTGGGTAGTTGCTAAGTGCATTTACATGATAGTAACAGGCGAAAAAAATATTTAAATTATCAATTACTGAGGGCCGGGGACCCAAATTATTTTTCATATTAAAAACTGAATGGTCACTAATTCTCCAACTTCCCGTGTAGGTAGAAGCATGAAACTTTTGGAAGTTGTTGAGTAACCTCTAAGTTGTTGAGTAGCCTCTAAGTTGTTGAGTAGCCTCTAAGTTGTTGAGTAGCCTCTAAGTTGTTGAGTAGCCTCTAAGTTGTTGAGTAGCCTCTAAGTTGTTGAGTAGCCTCTAAGTTGTTGAGTAGCCTCTAAGTTGTTGAGTAGCCTCTAAGTTGTTGAGTAGCCTCTAAGTTGTTGAGTAGCCTCTAAGTTGTTGAGTAGCCTCTAAGTTGTTGAGTAGCCTCTAAGTTGTTGAGTAGCCCCTAAGTTGTTGAGTAGCCTCTAAGTTGTTGAGTAGCCTCTAAGTTGTTGAGTAGCCTCTAAGTTGTTGAGTAGCCTCTAAGTTGTTGAGTAGCCTCTAAGTTGTTGAGTAGCCTCTAAGTTGTTGAGTAGCCTCTAAGTTGTTGAGTAGCCTCTAAGTTGTTGAGTAGCCTCTAAGTTGTTGAGTAGCCTCTAAGTTGTTGAGTAGCCTCTAAGTTGTTGAGTAGCCTCTAGTTGTTGAGTATCCTCTAAGTTGTTGAGTAGCCTCTAAGTTGTTGAGTAGCCTCTAGTTGTCGAGTAGCCTCTAAGTTGTTGAGTAGCCTCTAAGTTGTTGAGTAGCCTCTAAGTTGTTGAGTAGCCTCTAAGTTGTTGAGTAGCCTCTAAGTTGTTGAGTAGCCTCTAAGCTGTTGAGTAGCCTCTAAGCTGTTGAGTAGCCTCTAAGTTGGTGAGTAGCCTCTAAACTGTTGAGTAGCCTCTAAGTTGTTGAGTAGCCTCTAAGTTGTTGAGTAGCCTCTAAATTGTTGAGTATCCTCTAAGTTGTTGAGTAGCCTCTAAGTTGTTGAGTAACCTCTAAGTTGTTGAGTAGTCTCTAAGTTGTTGAGTAGCCTCTAAGTTGTTGAGTAGCCTCTAAGTTGTTGAGTAGCCTCTAAGTTGTTGAGTAGTCTCTAAGTTGTTGAGTAGCCTCTAAGTTGTTGAGTAGCCTCTAAGTTGTTGAGTAGCCTCTAAGTTGTTGAGTAGCCTCTAAGTTGTTGAGTAGCCTCTAAGTTGTTGAGTAGCCTCTAAGTTGTTGAGTAGCCTCTAAGTGGTTGAGTAGCCTCTAAGTTGTTAAGTAGCCTCTAAGTTGTTGAGTAGCCTCTAGTTGTTGAGTAGCCTCTAAGTTGTTGAGTAGCCTCTACGTTGTTGAGTAGCCTCTAAGTTGTTGAGTAGCCTCTAAGTTGTTGAGTAGCCTCTAAGTTGTTGAGTAGCCTCTAAGTTGTTGAGTAGCCTCTAAGCTGTTGAGTAGCCTCTAAGTTGGTGAGTAGCCTCTAAACTGTTGAGTAGCCTCTAAGTTGTTGAGTAGCCTCTTAGTTGTTGAGTAGCCTCTAAGTTGTTGAGTAGCCTCTAAGTTGTTGAGTAGCCTCTAATTTGTTGAGTAGCCTCTAAGTTGTTCAGTAGTCTCTAAGTTGTTGAGTAGCCTCTAAGTTGTTGAGTAGCCTCTAAGTTGTTGAGTAGCCTCTAAGTTGTTGAGTAGCCTCTAATGTGTTGAGTAGCCTCTAAGTTGTTGAGTAGCCTCTAAGTTGTTGAGTAGCCTCTAAGTTGTTGAGTAGCCTCTAAGTTGTTGAGTAGCCTCCAAGTTGTTGAGTAGCCTCTAAGTTGTTGAGTAGCCTCTAAGTTGTTGAGTAGCCTCTAAGTTGTTGAGTAGCCTCTAAGTTGTTGAGTAGCCTCTAAGTTGTTGAGTAGCCTCTAAGTTGTTGAGTAGCCTCTAAGTTGTTGAGTAGCCTCTAAGTTGTTGAGTAGCCTCTAAGTTGTTGAGTAGCCTCTAGTTGTTGAGTAGCCTCTAAGTTGTTGAGTGGCCTCTAAGTTGTTGAGTAGTCTCTAAGTTGTTGAGTAGCCTCTAAGTTGTTGAGTAGCCTCTAAGTTGTTGAGTAGCCTCTAAGTTGTTGAGTAGCCTCTAAGTTGTTGAGTAGTCTCTAAGTTGTTGAGTAGCCTCTAAGTTGTTGAGTAGCCTCTAAGTTGTTGAGTAGCCTCTAAGTTGTTGAGTTGCCTCTAAGTTGTCGAGTAGCCTCTAAGTTGTTGAGTAGCCTCTAAGTTGTTGAGTTGCAATTTACAACGATACTTGGCTTAAAATAAATTTAAAATTCTTACGCATAAGGGCCGGGGGCCCAACATGTTTTTTCCTTATACTGAAAATCACAAATTTTCCACTTTCCCGTGTAGGTAGAAACATGAAAATTTGGGAAATTGTTGAGTACAATCCCGCGATGGTAACATGCTAAAAAGTATTTAAATTTCCACTCACTTAGGGCCGGGGCCGAAATGTATTTTTTCTTATATAAAAACTGACTCATCACTAATATAGCAATATCCCATGTAGCTAAAAGAATGAAACTTTGGGAAATTGTTGAGTACACTCCCACGATGTTAAAAGGCGGAACAAATATTTAAATTGTCACTCACGGGGGGGACTGGGGGCCCAAATGTATTTTTTCTTATATAAAATGTTAATCATCACAAATTCTCAAACTTTCCGTGTAGGTTGAAGCATGAAATTTTAGGAAGTTTTTGAGTAAAATCCCGGGATGGTAACAGGCGAATTTTAAAAAAACTTATCACTCACTGGGGGCCTGGGACCCAGATGTATTTTTTTTACACTACATTGACACATACATTTTTTTTATGTCTCAAATAGCGGCCTTCTATGCGAATTCATCTAATACAATTATATTTGTTTAGATTATCCGGAAGCAAAACATTAATTGAAAAGAAATTATGAAGTTTTTAAAGATTACAATCAGGAGAATTAAGAACTTGGAATAAAGTAAACTATTAAAAATAAAATTAAATATAAAATCAATTCAAGAGCAGTTACACATTTTGCGAACATCAATATTGTTGTCATCATTGAGAATACTACAATGAACAGACATTGTACAGCAATGTAAGAAAACGAAGAGAATGTAAATACGCATTTTTTCCCTCCGATTAATGTACTAATTGTATAAATGTTCTTGTTTTCATAAATAATATGAAAAATGAAAGATTAAGTTAAGAGAATGCGGATAATTCATTTAACAGTGTATCCCTATTGGTATTGATCGAAGTCAAGTGGTATGACACTTGGATAAAATAGAACGATATACTTTAATAAATCCTCAGCAATCGTACATCGCAACAAAAAGTAAAAAAACTAAAATATATATATTTAAGTCATTAAATAAATTTAATTGTTTTTAATATAAAAAAAATAGGATTTTTAAGATTAATAATTTTTTCTAACTTTATTTTACAATGGGAATTTTAATTCACTTTAAATGAAACATTTACAAAACACAAAATATTTATGCTATGTTTCTTTGATTTAAAATTGCATTTGAATAGATTTTTTAAAATACAAATAAGATTTTCATGTTGAACAATTCATGTTTGTATTTTCTATGAAATTTCACAACAGTAACTATTAAAAAGTAATATTATTATTTATGTTGACGTGCATAAGTAAACAAAAATATTTTCTTTGTTATTTCTTGCATAGCAGAATGAATTTGTTCTGTTACGTCACAAAATTTGGATGCCATGGAATTAAAGCGACTTAAACGATTTCGCGAAATAATGAATCACAACTTAACGAGATCTAAATATACGTTATACACATATAATTAATTAATCGGTTAATCGATTAAATTTTGTCTGGATTAATCGAACAAAATCTGTTTTTCACAATAGAAAATTTCATGAAGATAATTAGTTTTTGGTTTGTTACCGAAACAATAAAACTTATCAGTCAAGTCCAAAAATATTTTGCTTTAAATATTAAACATTAGGTACCAATGTTGAAGGTGAAGAAAATGATATAACATTGCATTATAAGTATATAACAAAGATTAATTACTGATTTTATCTTCAACTTTATTTTTTATTAACTTTAAAACAAATTACTTAACCTTACAAAAACGAAATAGGGCCGAAGAACAAGTGCAGATAAACGTGTATGGGAGTTACCAAAGTACTTTGCCCAGGTTAACGAAAAGGTTGAAGAGTCAGATAAAAGCCAAACCAGAAACCAAATAAGGAAAGATAGATAAATTTGACAAAGTATAGACCCCCACTTAGAAGTTTTCTTGACTTCCTTTACAGTCGATACCGTTTGGGGGCAAATACGGTCAGTGTCATTATGGATAAATGTTTATCCTTGCACGTTGAAGAATAAGAATTCTACAGTTAATTACTGGTCACGTCACGAGGCGAATCGACAGGGCCGGTTTATTGACAAGAGAAGGTCAGCTGATCCTAATTTATTGATCGCCCAAATGACCAGAACTTGGGTTCATATCGTGGCAAAAAAAAAGGAAAAGGGATAAACGACTTCAAGGCAGGGCATCTGGAGACACGGCCAGATAAACGACTTCAAGGCAGGGCATCTGGAGACACGGCCAGATAAACGACTTGAAAGCAGGGCATCTGGAGACACGGCCAGATAAACGACTTCAAGGCAGGGCATCTGGAGATACGGCCAGATAAAAGACTTCAAGGCAGGGCATCTGGAGACACGGCCAGATAAACGACTTCAAGGCAGGGCATCTGGAGACACGGCCAGATAAACGACTTGAAAGCAGGGCATCGGGAGACACGGCCAGATAAATGACTTCAAGGCAGGGCATCTGGAGACACGGCCAGAAAAACAACTTGAAGTTTGTCACGTTTAAATTATACCACCCCCCTCCCCAGATAAATTTACTGTATGAGATACGGCCTTCTTTTTAAGACGTTTGTTCATTAATGGAATATAGTATAGTATAGTATGTAGTATATACTATATTATAGATAGGATGATACAATTTTACTTTGCAATTAGTAAATTTCCATCAGGCATACACAATTTTAAAGTTTCAATAATAATAATTTCAAATAAAAAAATTGAGAGAGAAGGTTGGAAAATGAAAATGAAATAAATAATGTTCCACACCGTCTAATTCTAACTATACCAATAGACTACCATAGTATGAGTATAAAATATTCCGTTATTGCTTGGTGACAGGGTATGCATATGATAGTAATTAATAGTATATTTGTAGTTTATATTTGTATAGACTACACTAAAAATAAACTAAACTTTGACTCAGGAGGTCATATATAAATTAGAATAAATTAATAGAAACATCAGAACATTTCCTCAGAATGCCAACATTATGACGAGAAAAACGTGCATAACTCAATAGTCATTAAAACACGAGGCAGACTGTATGACATTGTCTGGAACATAAGGAGAATCATCATCTATACAAAACTAAATGTATTCAGAGATGTAGTGCTCCCTAGTTTAATATACGCATGATGATTGTATTAAGATTTAAGTAGTTGTGTTGAACGACTAAAATTTCTATTTCAAAATGTTTATTTTGTGTATTGTTTTACGCTGCTTTTATGAGTTAATTACATGCAATAAATGCTGATTTTCATATTCATGTTAGTTTTCAAAGTTTAAATTTGTTATTATAAAGACTTAAAAAGATGAAATAGTAGTAAATGAGAGCCCTGCCCGGTGTGACAAAACAAATGAAACACCGGACTAGAAGAACCCAGTGTAACAGTACAGATTAAAAACCTGACCATAAGATATCCTGTACAACAGCACAGATTAAACACCTGACCATATAATATCCGGTGCAACAGTACATATTAAACACGTGACCATATAATATCCGGTGTAACAGTACAGATTAAACACCTGACCATAAGATATCTTGTACAACAGTACAGATTAAACTCCTACCATATAATATCCGGTGCAACAGTACATATTAAACCAATAAAAAGAAACCATGCATAATCCAGAATATACACAAAAAATTAACTGAATGCCAATCTGCCTATTAATGATACATTCATTCACAGAGCTATGTTTTCACATGGACCAAGTCATCTCGCATTGATTGAGGCAATGCAGAAATATATTTTATTTGACTTATTAGAATTTGGAAATATTTCGATGGGTAAGATATTACATTTCTTACAAGAATGTTCAACAATGTGAACTGAAGATATAATATTTTGTTTAGAGAAAGGACACCATTTTGTCTTTGTTTTATACTACCTTCCACGAGAGGTAAGCTTTAAAGAAAGGTTTCAGCAATACAAAGATCTCTCAAGAAAACACACGGGGTCAGAGGTCAAGCGCATGCATTTCAGTTTTATTTACGAAAGACATGTGTTGTGTTAAGATTTGGTCGCCTACTGTTATATTTATTGCCTGGTGTTGAGATTTGGTCACCTACAGTTATATTTATTGCCTGGTGTTGAGATTTGGTCGCCTACTGTTATATTTATTGCCTTGTGTTGAGATTTGGTCGCCTACTGTTATATTTATTGCCTTGTGTTGAGATTTGGTCGCCTACTGTTATATTGCCTTGTGTTGAGATTTGGTCGCCTACTGTTATATTGCCTTGTGTTGAGATTTGGTCGCCTACTGTTATATTGCCTTGTGTTGAGGTTTGGTCGCCTACTGTTATATTGCCGGGCCATGCTATTGCTACTTCAGCGGCTCGTGTATGTGTTGATCAAAGTAACATATATGACTGACATTGTAGTCAGACAAAGTAACGTATATGGCTCACATTGTAGTCAGACAAAGTAATATATATGACATACAATGTAGTCAGACAAAGTAAGATATAGGACTGACATTGTAGTCAGAAAAAGTAACATATATGGCTGACAATATAGACAGACAAAGTAACATATTTTGCTTAAATTGTAGTTAGACAAAGTAACATATATGACTGACTTTGTAGTCAGACAAAGTAACATATATGGCTGACATTTTAGTCAGACCAACTTACATATATGGCTGACATTGTAGTCAGACAAAGTATCATATGTGGCTGACGTTGTAGTCAGACAAAGTAACATATATGGCTGACATTGTAGACAGACAAAGTAACATATATGGCTACATTGTATTCAGACAAAGTAACATATATGGCTGACATTTTAGTCAGACCAACTTACATATATGGCTGACATTGTAGTCAGACAAAGTAACATATGTGGCTGACATTGTAGTCAGACAAAGTAACATATATGGCTGACATTGTAGTCAGACAAAGTAACATATATGGCTAACATTGTAGTCAGACAAAGTAACATATATGGCTAACATTGTAGTCAGACAAAGTAACATATATGGCTAACATTGTAGTCAGACAAAGTAACATATATGGCTAACATTGTAGTCAGACAAAGTAACATATATGGCTAACATTGTAGTCAGACAAAGTAACATATATGGCTAACATTGTAGTCAGACAAAGTAACATATATGGCTAACATTGTAGTCAGACAAAGTAACATATATGGCTAACATTGTAGTCAGACAAAGTAACATATATGGCTAACATTGTAGTCAGACAAAGTAACATATATGGCTAACATTGTAGTCAGACAAAGTAACATATATGGCTAACATTGTAGTCAGACAAAGTAACATATATGGCTAACATTGTAGTCAGACAAAGTAACATATATGGCTAACATTGTAGTCAGACAAAGTAACATATATGGCTAACATTGTAGTCAGACAAAGTAACATATATGGCTAACATTGTAGTCAGACAAAGTAACATATATGGCTAACATTGTATTCAGACAAAGTAACATATATGGCTAACATTGTAGTCAGACAAAGTAACATATATGGCTTACATTGTATTCAGACAAAGTAACATATATGGCTATACATTGTATTCAGACAAAGTAACATATATGGCTGATATTGTAGTAACACAAAGACGTGAATCATCTCCACAAAAAACATCTAAAACAATTAGAACCCAGATCCAACACACAAATTATTACAATCAAACATCAGCTCGATTATGTACGTGATAGGTAGGCGTTAACTTGTTCTGCTCTTAAACTTATCAATATACATAATTTGCAAACTCAGTCACGTATGTATGTTATTCATCTCTGTCACATGTCTGTCCGTGACGCTACTAATTTTAGAAAGCAGCGCACCACATTACTGCACCAATTCATCAAAAGGTGTGCAAATTAAAGATGCGCTGTAAAATAAATATTGTACCACGTCATTGTTTTAGCTCATATTTTAATTTTGGAAAAGAGATCAATGTAAAAAGAGGATTTGATGATGGTTGATTATAAAATAATAAAAAAAGGGGGCGTTAAGGCGCCTACAACCCCTATTATAAAATACTTTGTGTACATTGCAGAAAGTTTAACATTTAGTATTTATCAAAGAAGGACAAGTTAGTTGGGCTTTGAAAAAGGTCGGCGCCTTAGTGCATTTTTTCAAAATAAATAGATTTGAGCTGAAATTATCCGTAATTTTTGACGGGTGATACGCTAGTATTACTCATATTACTCTTACTTTGATAAGTAGGCAAGTCTTATTTTTAGGACCATTATTATTAAACTAGGGCTTGTAGGCAGCTGAGGCATCCACTTTGTTTCAACAGCCCAAGTAACTTATCCTTGTTTGATAAATACGATATATTAAACTTCCTGAAATGACGTCATAGCGTTACGGATACAATGATCCATCCAGTGAGACAGTGATGGGGCTTTTATATTATCAATAAACATAATTTCCGTGGTCTGTATGTATGTATGTATATATGTATGTATAGAATAATGCTGTTAGGTGGCGCTGCGATGGATTTTGTTTTTTAAAAAAATATTAGAGGACGTCATTGATTTACGCTTATATTTTATTTTTTGAAAAGGGAACGATGTAAAAATATGATTAACGGATTTATAATTATTATGAAATACTTTGATTACACTTCAGCAAGTTTAATATTTCGTATTTATCAAACACGGATAAGTTACTTATGTTAATTATGTACATTGATTCACGTTGTCTGAATGGATGTAAGTTAGGTGGCGCTGCGCTCGATTTTGTATAAAAATATTATATGACGTCATTGTTTTATGCTTATATTTTAATTTTGAAAAGGGAACGATGTAAAAATAGGATTTGAGGATTTATAATTATTATGAAACTAGACGCCCCCGCGGCGTAGTATACGCCGCAGACTTGCTCATGGTGAGTGCAAAGAGAGTGGAGAAAGAACGGACTCAAACAACAGCACGAAGAAATCATAACAAGCGAGTGAACGTCGGTTAATAAATTGGAGAGAGGAAGATTTTTAAAACCACGTCTTTATAAGTGGACTAAAAAGAAGAAAATAATTTAAAACTATGAGTTCAATTACTTTAATTTAATATGACTAAAAACGTGGGGCTTGTGTTTGGTAAAAAAATTAAAGATTTATAATTTAGACGGCAAAAGAGAAATCTATCAGTGAAATAATGAATGAACTGCATATGTTAAACCTCATAAGTGCCCACCCCACGTTTTTAGTCATATTAAATGAAAGTACTTGAACTTATAAGTTTTAAATCATTTTCTTCCATTTAGTCCACTTATAAAAACGTGGTTTTTAAAAATCCTTATTTACCTTTATTTATTTAAAATATTTAAAATCAATTTTACGATATTTAAGTATGTATTTATTGTAAGACTGCATTCTGATATCGTTACTCTTGCTTCGCCATTTAAAGCGTCTTTAAATAAATGTATTGTAAGCATTCAAAAGTTTAAATAGAGCTTTCATTTAAAGTTGTGCTTTTTTGACACCTCCCTCCCCTGGTCACACATCTTACTGAAGTCTAATAAAATTGAATATTTTGGTTCATTCAAGCATGTTTTACCTCGTACCATATTTCTTAAGACTGATGGCACCGCAGCAGCGCCATCTTTCGAATTCAGTGGGGTAGAGCTATATATATCATAATATAACATGACAGAGCGGGTGAAAAAACTGTTGCCACCTAATGCTTAATTTTAATTTTGAAGAATCGAATTGATTTAGGATATTAATTGCATATTTTTATTTAATTTTGTACTTGCATATCATTTATTTACTTTTAAAGAAAAACCTAGATAATGGCTATTTTTGGAAAGAAAACACAAAGAAGAGGTCGAAAGAACCCTAGATACAGGTTGAAAATCCTTTACGCTGGCAGCACTGTTAACGTTACATTGGCACTGTATCTCTAATTTTAGAGGTCGAAATCAAGTGGCATGCACTTGTAAAAAGCTGTTACGGAGCATTAAAAATCAAAGACAGTAATAAATGTCAAACATCAATATTAAAAAACAAGTTTTAATTTTGTAGTTTTCAAAAAAATGTAAATAATTTCAAAATTAAAATCCGATTTTGTTCTACATAATACTTATTTATATAAAATTATTTTAGAAAAAGAAAACATACCATTTTGGTAACACTGCTTATGAGTAATTTGTCTCATATAACTTTTAATTACATTTACATAATCATTTTTTTTAAACATAATCTATATTGCACTTTAATTTTCTGATAAAATTACATTAACATCGGTGCTATTATCGTTCGGCACTGACAAGAAAAATTATTTTAATGCACGTCTAATATGATAATATGACGTCATTAAAATGATTTGTCTGCTTTTACAGACTGGAAAAATATATAATCTCATTTATATGATTATTATGAGGTGTCAGGTTTGGAAAGACATCGGCTAACATGACCTACCATTTATCTGTTTCAAGACGTTATTGTTTACACATTTGTTTATCCATTCAGTCAGGCTCTCCACTTATGTTTGTTTTCTGTCTTCATCTGTTTTCCCCTACAATATATCTTCAACATAAAGATACGCTTCCAATTCCATATTTCTTATATACAACTAGGGGTTTTTAGGGTGCCTACGGTGCCCACTTCAGCTACAGGATGACTACGGCGCCCCACTTTTTATTTGTATGTAAAAATCCCAAGTAACTTATCCTTGTTTGATAAATACGAAACATTAAACTTCCTGAAATGTACACTAAGTATTTTATAATTATAAATCCTCAAATCCTCTTTTACATCGCGCTCTTTACCAAAATTAAAATATAAGCTAAAACTATGACGTCATATAATATTATTGTTAGAGTCTTTTAAAAATTTTTTGAATTTTTCACACCTCCTGATGAGCGCCTTGTATATATACTTAAATATAAGCTCAAAAAATGCCGTCATAGGCTACGGATCCTTCCTTCCAACCTGTGACTTGGGCTATTATATTGATGATGATATCATTTCATTTTTCACCTCCATATAGTTTTTATGATTGATCTTGGGGCACATGCTGTTCTTATACAACTCAGTATTTGTTTTCTTTTCCTATCATGACATAGACATAAAGCTTCTAATAAACCACATTTCTACTGTATTCAATGTTTTCCTTGCTTCTTTGTCTATTGTCCAACATTCACCCCTTAATAGAAGATCATACCAAATATATACATTCAATATGCGCATTTGGATTTATATTTATTAGTACAGTACTGATTTTAAGAAATGTGTCATTAATCAGTAAAAAAATTAATCGAGTAATCAATTAATTTTGATTAATTATATTTGTATAAAGCATATATAGATCCTGTTATGACGCGATTCATTTTCGCGAAATCGGTTAAATCGCGGTAATTCAATGGCTCTCAAATTGTGTGACTTTAAGCAGCAAATTCGTTCAGCTATTTGAGAAATAAGAAATAAGGAAGAATAACCTTATTATTTATGTATGCCTATCTAAAGGAATAATAATAATTCAAAAGAAAAGTATTTAAGAAACAAAAAATATGAATTATTAATAAATTGGAAAAAAATGTTTAGAAATGTATTTTTAAATTTTAGTAGAATTGCAATCGATAAAAATACAATTTTTAAAGGATTAATCGATTAATTAGTCGTTATTTTCTGAAACCCTAATATTTATATGTTCCTGTTATTTTTTTGTAACAACCTTTTACTATTATAACACAGGATTTAATATAAAAAAATAGAGCGGAGACTGTAGACATTTTATTACTAATCTATCAATTACCAGAATATTGTAGATATTGTATAGAAACTGTTACACAAACTCCTTTTTACTCGCTACTCTCTCTCTCTCTCTCTCTCTCTCTCTCTCTCTCTTTCTCTCTCTCTCTCTCTCGATCTCTCACTCTCTCTCTCACTCTCTCTCTCTCTCTCTCTCTCTCACTCTCTCTCCCCCTCTCTCTCCCTATCTCCCTCTCTCTCCCATCCAGCTTTTGTTGGTTCATTGCGATGATGGCTATACTGTCAGCTGAAGTATTCACCAATATCTTGATTTTCTGTGAGTTTATTTACATCCCATATCATTGGAATATTAAGAACTATTAAATTAGTATTATATTGCGTAGGACGCAGTAATCCTCTGTATAGACGGAGTGTCTGTAACTGATAAGACATTTGACGTGCATATCATTAAATGCGTTGTTGAATAATGAATGTTTTCTTTTCAAATAACTGTTTTAAAAAATATGTATGTTTTTATATATTTATTATTTTTTTGTTAAAGTGAAGCTCATTGAGCTTAGCTTTCAAATTTCAATTTAAAATATTTTTTTTAAAAAAGTTGTTAAATTGATTGATTATAATATATTTATTTAATGTAGACGCATAACCTAAATTTCATTTGTATATATCAAAATAACTTTCTTAAAAATGAACCATAAAATCAGTACATCATTAATACACTGACGTAATTATGAATTTTAATTTGCAATATCTTTTTCTATAAAAGTCGAAGGCTCACTTAAAGTAATAATAGAAATTAATTTGTCTTGTTTTTAATACGTTAAGAAAAAAAATACAGAAAAGTGATATTTATTAAATCATTGGTCTAATTTACATATCTCCTTTACAGCAATAAAACTTGTTCTCACAAAAACTTCAGTTTCTTACTTCACTTTTTTCCCTATTCAATTTTTTATAGATCTTCTATTTTTGGCTTTCCTTTTTATCCAGAATTTTAACTTGTTTGATGGTAAGTCTCGTAATTCCGTCTCGCTTTATATATTTTTTTAAAAATCACAGCTTAAAAAAATCGTTCATGATTGGCTAATATCAAATAATCCGTTGAGTAAAAGAGCGAAAACAAATCTTGGTATTATTCATTTATAATGACCAGCTGAATATTGCTTACAAATTATAGTAACGAATATTCACTAACAGTTACAGTAAACATTGTTAACGTTTTCTGATCAAAGAGAGAAGTATCTATAGTTACCAACCACTCAACTGTAAAGCTAACCGGTCCTATGAATATGATTCTGACGTGTTTAAAATCATCCTGTTAACAGGAGTTCATGTTATGTGTATAAAATCCTTTAAATCAATCAATAAATAAGATAGATTAATATTCGGCGTTTTTCCGTTGAAAGTTTTTATAAAGTCAATTTTACAATCAACAAATTACATTTTTAAGATGTTTATTTTCGTAACACATAATCACGTTGTTATACACTAAAACATTCCAATAGTTTATAAAGTTTAAGGATTTGTATATATTACAATTATATACCTTTGTTGCTCATGTTTACCAAGTCTTACACGTTAATTTTGCTAAGTCCACTGAGCTATATCCTCCATTTCATAAAATAGGTAACCAACAATTTTTTACAGTTAATATACAAACTTACTTCAACTGAAATGAATTTATATTAATAAAAACGTATTTAAACAACATTATAAGACACGCCTTCTGCATTAGGATATAGGTGGCAAAACTGACGGCTCACGGGGTTTTCCCGGTCAGTCTTTCATTTTTTTAAAATAGCATACTGACTCGCGAAACTAATTAATGCATCTCTCAGATTCATCGAAAGTTTGTCTTAACTATAAATAAAAATAACTTCTCAAAGGTCTTCCTGTAAATAGAGGTCTACATTTATGCAATTAAAAAATCATTTCAATAAAGTTTATATTACGTATACTGCATTCTATAGTTTAGAAAAGAAATATGGATGTGTTATTTATAACATCAGATAATATAATCCAAATAAACATGAAAAGTTTCTTTTTTTAAATTATAAAATGTTTAAGAAGGACACAGCCTTAAGTTATCCGGTTTTAAATGTTTGTTTTATCCATGTTTTAAATTCGTTTTTTACTAGAAAAATACAAATAAGGATAACGTATAGACAATTTAAAATTTGTTTGTTGGAAGTTATTACCTTGGAAATAAATTAATTATGTCTTTAAATTCATATTTTCCACTGTTAGTTTAAACAAAAAAAAATTTTGTACTTGTGTCTAGATGACGTCATTAGCCGCCTGTAATGTGTGCATATAAATTTAACTAGATACACAGCTTTATATCATCATTATATATAAAAATTACGCTCAATTATGTAGCCTAACGCTGAGGGACATCACTCTGCTTTTTTTAAATTTTGTGTTGTAAGCATGCTGATAAACTCAAATATTTATTTTTGGGTGCAGTAATTTGGTGTGCTGCTTTCTAAAATAAGTTAAAAAATCGTGTGGTGTGATTAGCAACTGTAAAAATTATTATATAAATACTTTGTTTAACTTCAGTTATATTTAGTATTTATCATACAGGGATAAGTTACTTGGGCTTTTCACCTAAAAAAATAAAAATTGGGCGACTCAATTGAAAAGTACTTTGTGTAGTTTAATATTACGTATCTATCATACAAGGAAAAGTTTGTTGGGCTTTTGAAAAAAGTGGGCGCCGTAGGCGCCCTAAATAAAATGGGCGCCCCAGCATAACCTATATTATATACATATTTTGTGTACATTTCAGGAATATTTCGTATTTGTCATACAAGGATAAGTTACTTGGGCTTTTGACATAAAAATAAAATTTATAGTATAAAATACTTTGTACTTAAGAAATTTAAAATTACGTATGTATCATACAAGGACAAGTTAGTTGGGCTTTTTGAAAAAGGTGGGCGCCGTAGGCGCCCTTCAAAAGAGGGGGGCCGCAGGCGCCATGGCGCCGCAGCAGAAACTAGTATACAATATATTTATGCTCAATTATGTAGCTAACGCTGAGGGACATCACTCTGCTTTTTTTTAAAAAATTGGATAATCATTTTGGTTTCCAGATTAACATTAAACACCCTCCCCACTATTATTAAAAATTGAACAATTTCATGCGGACGTTCGATAAGAGTTATTTTTGTGCAGTAATTTGGTGCGCTGCTTTCTAAAGTTACTTTAAAAATCGTGTGGTGATTAGCACTGTAAAAAATATTATATACATACTTTGTGTACATTTCAGGAATATTTCGTATTTGTCATATACGGATACTTTACTTTTGCAATAAAAAAAAATCTCTATTATAAAATACTTTGTGTACATTTAAGAAACGTTTAATATTACGTATGTATCATACAAGGACAAGTAAGTTGGGCTTTTGAAAAAGGTGGGCGCAGTAGGCGCCCTTAAAAAAGGGGGCGCCGCAGGCACCACGGCGCCGCAGCACAAACTAGTCATATATATTATATATTTACGCTCAATTATGTGGCCTAACGCTAAGGGACATCACTCTGCTTTTTAAAATTTTTGTGTTGTAAGCAGTGCTGATTGACTCAAATAGTTATTTTTTGGTGCAGTAATTTGGTGCTGCTGCTTTCTAAAATTAGTTAAAAAATCGTGTGGTGATTAGCACTGTAAAAAATACAACCTCTATTTTAAATTACTTTGTGTACATTTAAGGTAGTTTAATATTACGTATCTATCATACAAGGACAAGTATGTTGGGCTTTTGAAAAAAGTGGGCGCCATAGGCGCCCTAAATAAAATGGGCGCCGCAGCACAACCTATATTATATACATACTTTGTGTACAATTTCAGGAATATTTCGTATTTATCATACAAGGATAAGTTACTTGGCTTTTGACATAAAATTTTTTTTAAAAAAGAATTAATTTTTTTTTAAAAATTAAATACTTTGTGTAAATTTAAGAATTTTTAATATTACGTATTTATCATACAAGGACGAGTTATGGGCTTTTGAAAAAGACGGTTGCCGTAGGCGTCTTTAAAAATAAGGGCGCCGCAGGCGCCACGGCGCCGCAGCACATTCCAAGGCTTCTAATTATTTACGTTTTATGCTTGGAGAGTTCGTGACAGATTAGTGTAACTTGCCCAGTTCATGTTCTCACATATCTCCATGATAAATCTTTTACATCCGGGTTCCCCTTTAATGTGCTCTACGCTGCACCCCAGACCCCCTCCCGCGTACTCCACAATACCCATACAGAGGCGTAACGATTTGAATCGGGGCAGTGCCAAGGGCGCCGAGGGCTAATCCTTCAATAATCAATGTATTCTGTACTATTTAGTATATTTTCCATATTTCTCAAGGGCGCCAAAAATGAATTACACAAGGACGTCTAAAATCAGGAATCGCTTCTGTATGCATACATCATACCAAACAACCACATATCACAATATACAAACATCATACCAAACAACCACATATCACAATATACAAACATCATACCAAACAACCACATATCACAATATGCATGCATCATACCAAACAACCACATATCACAATATACAAACATCATACCAAACAACCACATATCACAATATACAAACATCATACCAAACAACCATATATCACAATATACATACATCATACCAAACAACCACATATCACAATATACAAACATCATACCAAACAACCACATATCACTATATACATACATCATACCAAACAACCACATATCACAATATAGAAACATCATACCAAACAACCATATATCACAATATACATACATCATACCAAACAACCACATATCACAATATACAAACATCATACCAAACAACCACATATCACAATATACAAACATCATACCAAACAACCACATATCACAATATGCATACATCATACCAAACAACCACATAATCACAATATGCATACATCATACCAGATAGCTACACATCGCCTAATAACGCAGTGCTTCTCAAACTTTTTAGTACGGCGGATCAGCAGGAATTTGTTCCATTGCACCAGTAACCGGTGCACTAAGTTAACTGCACTGACAATTTTTACGTCGTTTTTTTGATAACTTCTGCGGTCCAGCACAGGACCACAGACCACCACTTTCAGAAGAGTGTAGCAACATAGTGAATGTTGTAACTTTCGTTGGTTTTCTCCGATATTATTAAATGTTCTCATTTTAATAGATTCAACTCAGTGAATAATATTAAACGAAACAAACCCTAATGTTTTATGGTTATTTTCATTGATTACATGAAGTGTTTATTTATTGTGTTTATATTTGTAGAGATCGAATATAAGTTTTTAAAAAGACACAAAAGTTGGTAGCAATGGGGAACAATAAACTGCTCTCATCGACCTCAGCCGCCGTCCCTCTGTCAGACGTAGAGTATATTTTTTAACATTTGTAGGTACATTTTTGGCAATAAGTAGGACATTTATTTTTTTGAAACATTAGAAATGGTAGGTAAAGTATATATACAAATTGTATCACGCTTAATCTCGGATATTCCTCTTTTTTTCTTCATCTTTTTTTAAACATCTGCTAAAAACAGCAAGTCAATTGAGTTTAATCTCTAGTATTTACAATAACACAGGAAGACAGATGGAACAAAGAAATAAAGAAGAAGAAACTCAATAACTAAACACAGTTTCCTATGAATGTACAGTGCCAGAAAAAATAGCAGAACAAAATGCGCATATTGAAAGGATATCTTTGGTATGATATCCTGTCAGCGCGTCAACGTTTGACAATAGACAAGAGAATCAAGGAAACATTGAATACAGTAGAAAGGTGGTTTTTAAGAAGCTTAAGACTCTGACATGAAAGGAAAAGAAAACAAATACTTAGTTGCTAAGAATATCATGTGCCCCAAGATCAATCATACAAACTATACGGAAGAGAAAAATGAAATTATATCATGGTATATAAGAAATATTGAATAGGAAGCGTATCTTTATGCTGAAAGATATATTGTAGGGAAACAGATGAAGACAGAAAACAACATACCTGGAGAGTCTGACTGAATGATGAACAAACAAAAATGTAAACAATAATGTTTTTCTTGAGACAGATAACAACAGATATAAAGGTCATGTTAGCCAATGTTTTTCCAAACCTCATGTAGTCTACCTCATAATAATCAAATAAATGAAGTATATATTTTTACAGTTTGTAGAAGCAAGACAAATAACTTTTTTTAATGACGTCATGTTATCCTATTAGACTTGCATTAAATATATTTCTTGTCAGCGCCGCACGATACAGCACCGATGTTAATGTAAGTTTTACGAAAATTAAAGTGGAATATAAAAAAAAGCATGTTTAAAGTATATCGAAATTTAATTAAATGTTAATTAAAGTTACATAAGACAATTTTAAAATAATGTTTGCGTTGAATTCCAATTGTTTTTTCTCGTCAGTGACGCACAAAGCACCAGTACTAATGTATTTAATTATGACATTGTGTTGACAACACTGAGAATAATAGATTAATGTGAAAATCTTAATTAATTTATTGAAATCCATTAAAATGTAATTTATAATGTATGAGAAATATCATAAAAAGCGTGTCTTTTATGTATGTTTTCATTGAATATAAATTAAAAATGCGCATGGTATATAAAGTTCGAAAAACAAATTAATATTAAAAATCGTATTTATTGTTTAAAAATATTAAAACTATGAAATTTATTTAATGACTATAATATATGTCTTAAAGTCATTATGGTATAAACTACAGGCATTCGCTCTATTTGATAGAGTTCACTTTATTTTATCCAAGTTGCACGCCACTTGACTTCGATCCCTATACACTTGGGATACAATGTCAATAAATTGCTAACCATTCCCTTATCGAAGTTGTCCGACAATGAGGTTTATTTAGAGAAATTACGTTTATAAAATTAGTAAATACATGGGAAAAACACAAATGACATATTAACATTGTTTTTGTTGTTATCATAGCTAAAAAATTTCTGCTTATTGTAGGATTCCCTTATGTTGACAACAATATTAATGTTATTAAAACATACATTATATGGACGTTATTCAAAATTCTCGTTTCAAAGTGTACGATGTATTATAATATGTTTAAAATATTTTTTTAAAAATTTGATTCGTAAAATACAATAATACTTTTTAATACTTCAATAAAAAAAGGCCTATAATTGAAATATAATTTTACGATAGATTTAAAATCACCATGTAAACTAATAACAAATTGTATTATTATTAATAATATGAAATAATTTCTAGCTTTAATTGCTAAATGCAATAACTATAAAACCAAATGCATTTGTTATCCGTCCCTTATTATATAATATTTACAGACAAAACATCTTGCCTATGCAGTGCTTGTTGTTCGAGTCTTTCGGAGCTTGGTGTCATAATATATATAAGAGTGGAACGATATTTCTCTAGCTCTAGTTTCTATCTCTCTAATGTGTTAGTTTTTCAAAGTGTCCTCTAATTTTGTTTATAAAATTGTCGCAATCACGTGATTCGTTCAAGATGAGGGGTTTCCTATTGTTCTCTCAAGTGGTTGTAAATTTTTTAATTTGTTTTTATTGACTAACGTTCATTTGTTTTTTATTGCTCACAAGCATGCTTGTTAATAAAACAAAACCGTAAAAACAAAGTTTTTGACAATAAATCCCTTATATATGAGACATAACTAACAGTATGGATTATTTTCAAACGCTACAAACATTTACTGACTGAATCTGTCTTAACTCAACATTGCTTCATAACCCTGGGTGGGGGGGGGGCTTTGTGTGGGTGGGAGTGGGGTTAGAGGGGAAAAGTCTGGTCTTCGATCGCTTGACTGAGCTCAGCGTGACACGTAAAATGTAAACAAAAGCACGCCGGTGCTTCGATGGGTCGCCTCAACGCGTCAACTCAAACAAAAAACAATAACAAACAGTGAGTTTGAATTACATACGCTATATAAGGATAAATTAAAAATGCATTAATTTAATTACGGTACGTTCTATCGATCTGAAATTTTGATACGATGCATTCAAATTTCAGCTCGATCGGATCACGGGAAGTGGGTCATTTTTTACTTTTGTTTTTCCGCCCGCCCATGAGATGACGACAGACAGAGAGACAGAGAGACAGAGAGAGACGGCGGTGAAGTTAATATAAGGGATTTAAAAATAGGTTAGTCTGGTCCCGGGGTAGTGTGGTGTATTATTATTGATAGTTGTCAGACATGTTAGTCTCAATGCCAGTAACTACAATATCTGAAATCCCACTATGATTAGAACTGTTCCAGTGTTAAGAGTGAGCCTAAAAATAATAATATAAATTTGTGTTTATATAACTTTATAGAGGTCAAGGAAACTATCAGTACACACGAGATTCGTATCTTTATATAACTTTATAGAGGTCAAGGAAACTATCAGTACACATGAGATTCGTATCTTTATATAACTTTATAGAGGTCAAGGAAACTATTAGTACACATGAGATTCGTATCTTGGATGGTGCCATCAATAAAAGAATGTGAAACTGACGGTGTTGCCGGTGGAGAGTATGGGAAATAGAAGTTAGAAATAAGACATCAAATTATAAAATAAAAAATCTATATTTGTGGGGATAAGTTGTTATAAACAAGACAGCAAATATATAATATACTTTTTCAGTCACTTGTATCTTTATAAAATAATTTTTATTAAAGTAGAGCACTCTAGTGAAATACCCAACAAATAAACACACACAACTTTCAAGAGACGCTACTGCAATAGAGGTGACTCCTTTAATCTTTGTTTGCTATATACTTTTGTTTCTAACTTCCTTTTACTACACAGGATTCAATCAAATTTTATTTTGTGGTTTACTAAAAATATTATAAATAAATTTTAAAAAAGTAAAAAACCAAGTTTTTCACTATAAATCCTTTATTTACAAGACGTAACTAAAACAATGTTCATTATAATACGCAGCGCCAGACCATCCAGAAATACAAAATTGCGGTTGTGTCGTAAAACATGTTTAATATAATGCGCACCGATCAGGAATATGTTTATAAAAAGAGTTGTCAATAAAATACGCACCTTATTGCGCGACAGAAAGGTTGTTTAATATAATACGGACCGCGACGCTCTATCTCAAAAAATAGCATGATACATAGGAATAAAATAATCTAAAAATCAATAATTTAATTACGGTTATGCGATCGATCTGAAATTTTGATACATTGTTTTTATTATCGGTACAAAACGGCCTGCAAAATTTCAGCTCGCTAGCTTACGAGCAAGTGGGTTAAAAATTGATCAAAAGTTTTGGCGACAAGCAATCAAGCAATCAAGGGTGCAGACACCACGAGTTAAATATATATTTTAAAATATAAGATTTAAAAAAGACGTGATATAACAATTTTTTACAGTGCTAATCACCACACGATTGTTTTACTGCTATAGACTGTTGTACATCGTTCCTCAGCGTTCCACATCCAAAGAGTGTCTGAGTGAGTGAGTGAGTCAGTGACTTGGACTATTAAATTATCTATTTCAAATCCTTCATCCAAGACAACCTTTATTATTACACGCTTTTATTTAAGTCACACTGTTTGTATGTTGTATGTTGTATGTTGTATCCGTCAAATATTGTAATGTAAAATGATTTTATGTGCAGTGGATAGGTTCACCGATTTTAACTGTGATCATATAAAATGTTTATTTCTTTCTTTTTAGTGCACTTTCTATATGTAAATAAAAGCATGTCCTTTTTTTTAAAAAAACGATTCTTTAAAAGTATTTAAATTTAATTCAAATTTTATGACCTACTTTTTTAATTCCGTTTTATTACGCATGAAACTTGACCTTTCAATAAACCAAGTCTTTGGTATTTTGGTGGTTATAGCTGTGAAAATTAGGTAGTTCTCTTTCTATTCTAGGTAAAACAACATTGTATTCATGACTGATAGCAACTCAGATGGTATTTAATTTCTATAAAAAGCCCTCATATACTATTTTATTGATTGTTATTTCTTTTAATTTTCATTAATAAAAATGGATCACAATTGTATTATTTTATATAAAATCTCGCCCGGACCCCTGACGTTGTTCAGGGACCCACAACTCAAATTTTATTTTCCACGGACCCCCTGAATGGTTCCACGGACCCCTGGGGTCTATAGGGACCACTTTGGGAACCACTGGTTTACATCCACGTGCGTGCCACCGGAGTTCACCCCAGCATACAAAGCGAGGCTGGGTAATGCGTGGAACTCACAAAGCCGTGGCCTTTAAACGCTGAATCACTTGCTAACAGATGATCTGTCATGGTCTGTGGACGCAATAATAGAGGTTAAAAAATATTTTTAAAAACCATAGTTTATCTCGTTGTGTAAACAAATGACGAGGTAATAACAAGTTTAGTTTTTATTCTGAAATCTTGCTTTGAGAAATATGGAAAATCTATAAATAGATTTAACTAAAGAAACGTCAGCATTCATTTACATGTATTTTGTTATAAATTCATGACATTGCGATTGACACAAAAACATACTCACTAACAAACAGTCAATATTCAATCCAAATTAAAGATTGTGTCAAAGGTCCCTGAGTTAAGTCAAGGCATTTGTGCGTGTGTTTGTTTGTAATAGCTTGTAAAAGTTTAGTTTATGTTTTATTTACCCATCTCAAGATAAGCTATTAATAGTTTAGATTATGTTTTATTTACACATCCCAAGATTAGCTAGTAATAGTTTAGTTTATGTTTTATTTACACATCCCAAGATTAGCTAGTAATAGTTTAGTTTATGTTTTATTTACACATCCAAAGATTAGCTAGTAATATTTTAGTTTATTTTTTATTTACCCATCCCAAGATTAGCTAGTAAAAGATTAGCTAGTAATAGTTTAGTTTATGTTTTATTTACTCATCTCAAGATTAGTTAGTAATAGTTTAGTTTAATTTTTATTTACCCATCCCAAGATTAGCTAGTAATAGTTTAGTTTATGTTTTATTTACCCATCCCAAGATTAGCTAGTAATAGTTTAGTTTATGTTTTATTTACCCATCCCAAGATTACCTAGTAATAATTTAGTTTATGTTTTATTTACTCAACCCAAGATTAGCTAGTAATAGTTTAGTTTATGTTTTATTTACCCAACCCAAGATTAGCTAGTAATAATTTAGTTTATGTTTTATTTACTCAACCCAAGATTAGCTAGTAATAGTCTAGTTTATGTTTCATTTACCCATCCCAAGATTAGCTAGTAATAGTTTAGTTTATGTTTTATTTACTCAACCCAAGATTAGCTAGTAATAGTCTAGTTTATGTTTCATTTACCCATCCCAAGATTAGCTAGTAATAGTTTAGTTTATGTTTTATTTACTCAACCCAAGATTAGCTAGTAATAGTCTAGTTTATGTTTCATTTACCCATCCCAAGATTAGCTAGTAATAGTTTAGTTTATGTTTTATTTACCCACCACAAGATTAGCTAGTAATAGTTTAGTATAGGTTTTATTTACCCATCACAAGATTAGCTAGTAATAGTTTAGTTTATGTTTTATTTACACATCACAAGATTAGCTATTAATAGTTTAGTATAGGTTTTATTTACCTATCACAAGATTAGCTAGTAATAGTTTAGTTTATGTTTTATTTACACATCCCAAGATTAGCTAGTAATAGTTTAGTTTATGTTTTATTTACCCATCCCAAGATTAGCTAGTAATAGTTTAGTTTATGTTTTATTTACCCATCCCAAGATTAGCTAGTAATAGTTTAGTTTATGTTTTATTTACCCATCCCAAGATTAGCTAGTAATAGTTTAGTTTATGTTTTATTTACCCATCCCAAGATTAGCTAGTAATAGTTTAGTTTATGTTTTATTTACCCATCCCAAGATTAGCTAGTAATAGTTTAGTTTATGTTTTATTTACCCATCCCAAGATTAGCTAGTAATAGTTTAGTTTATGTTTTATTTACCCATCCCAAGATTAGCTAGTAATAGTTTAGTTTATGTTTTATTTACCCATCCTAAGATTAGCTAGTAATAGTTTAGTTTATGTTTTATTTACCCATCACAAGATTAGCTAGTAATAGTTTAGTTTATGTTTTATTTACCCATCCCAAGATTAGCTAGTAATAGTTTAGTTTATGTTTTATTTACCCATCCCAAGATGTACATTTCTAAAATTTCTGTTAAAAATAACATTCAAGACTCCCAACGTTGAGTAATGAGTGTGTGATGTTTTAACGATTTTGACCCAGAGACTTTTACTTTGACGAGCAAGAACTAATGAATGACGTCATGGGGAGACCGTCAACCAGTCAGGCTGTTGTTATGTCCATCTTACTTGATTATGAATGTTCAACTTGTATAAGTCACCTAAAGGCGTCGGTAAAAGTCCATCAAATCCTTAAGCACCCTCCTCCTCCAGCCGATCCAATGTAACCGGAAAATAAAAATGCAATGCGGTCTCACATATTTATTTTATCATGGTTAATGTTCTGTTCATTGCATCATAGCTTTATTTTAATATGGTAAATGTTCTGTTAATTGCATCATAGCTTTATTTTAATATGGTAAATGTTCTGTTCATTGCATCATAGATTTGTTTTAATGTGGTAAATGCTCTGTTCATTGTATCATAGCTTTATTTTAACACGGTAAATGTTCTGTTCATTGTATCATAGCTTTATTTTAACATAGTAAATGTTCTGTTCATTGTATCATAGCTTATTTTAACAAGGTAAATGTTCTGTTCATTGTATCATATACTAATTTGCTCAATATACCAACATGTGTAACAGTACTCTCATTAAATATTTGGATGAATTACTTGTATTGGTTGTGAATGATTGAAGGAACGTTTATGTAACAATAAATTTATCCTATTTATTATAAGTACTACAGAGTAAAAATGAAATCTTACGAAGTTTCACTTCTTGTCAGAAGTCTTATTGTAAACAGTTATTAACATTCCTTTACTGTATTCTCCTCAAGTATTGGCAAGAATGAAGTGACTACCACAAAAATGTGTTTTGTTGCAATTTTTTAAAAGAAAATGGCGGTGCAGCGGAAACATCAAACTTCTCTCATAGATCTCCGCTGCAGTCCCTTTTTCGGACATAGCTTTTATTTTTAAAAATATCTTTTTACATTTAAATTTTATTTTGGCTGAAGGGCTTACAATTTTATTATTTATTTTTTTGGGCTGTGGGGGTGGGGGCTCAAATTTCAAATAATACAAATAAACAGTGTTAAAGACAACATACTAGTACATTTTCAAAAGGTTAGTAACTTAGAAGGACCCTTCCTTCCTTCTACTTCCAGTGACTTCAGCTATTGCATTGTTTATAATCTTAATATAGGAGGGCTAGGAGAAGCGAATGCTTGCATTTTTCAACAATGTATCCCTATTTACAGGGATCGAAATCAAATGGAATGTCACTTGGATAAAATAAAACGTTTTTCATTAAGAAATGAAAGACTCTTAGCTGGGCTGGAAATAAGTTAAAACAAACATGTATATTAACGTTATTAAACAAATTTATAGGTTTTTATACTTTAAGAATAAATAAGATTTTTAAGATTCATTATTTCTCAAAACTTTATTTTACAGTGATATGTTTTAAATTACTTTCAATGAAACATTTCAAAACACAAAATATTTATGTTATATCTCTTAGATTTTAATTGTGATTTTAATGGATGCTCTAAATATAAATTACGATTTCAGCATTAATTTTCTTTTTTTTTAGTTTTGCTCACACAAACTAATGATAAATACATCCGCACCGGTGCTTTTAGTGCGTTATTTACTGGAAACACAATATCCCTGCAAGTCAAAAATGAATATATTAATGTGTAAACATAACGTGTTAACTCCATAATATGCCTTTTTCTCCATGTTTATAGTAAAGTATATTTTATTGCTTGTGAGTATGTGTGTATAAAGTTATTTGAAAACTCTTAAAATTGTTAGTACATTTCATGTTGAACATTTCGTGATGTATTTTCTAAGAACTTTCACAAAACTAACTATTAGATTAAACAACCCCTAAAAATAAAGTGTTTTACTATAAATCCCTTATATTTGATACTAAAAGTATTGATTATGTTCAAATATAATACGCACCGCGCGATAGACCCCTGTGACACCGAGGGCTGGAGAGAACTCCAGTGAACCGTGGAGGTTAATTATAGCAGACGGCTACACATGCTACATAAAGATAAACTAAAAATTCATTCATTTAATTACAGTACATTTGATCAATCTGAAACTCTGTTACAATGCATTGTTAGATGACACAAGTCTATGTGCAAAATTTCAGCTCGACATGATCATGGGAAGTGGGTAATCTTTTACTTTTGTTTTTCCGTGGACTGGCGGGCGGGACCACGACAAGACGGTGAAGTTGATATAAGGGATTTAAAAACAAAACACTGACAAAAGTTGACAGCTTACGTAGACTGCATCAATTATAAACATAATAGTTATATACCCGAGTTTTTAACGATAAAGAAGTAAATACAAACAAACCGATATTCAATTGAAGGTTTATTTCTCGCATAAATCATAATACGTAATTCCCATTCTTACTAAATCTCAAACATTATTTCACGTTTCAGATCTTTTAGACATTCTTACATTTATTTATAATTCATTTTAAATGAAGTGTGCTATACATTTTTACATCAGAGGTTAAACTTCACAGTTGATGTGATGAACTGTTCCTGAGATACTTCACAGTTGATGTGATGACCAGTTCCTGAGATGCTTCACAGAGTATGTGATGACCAGTTCCTGAGAAACTTTACAGTTGATGTGATGACCAGTTCCTGAGATACGTTACAGTTGATGTGATGACCAGTTCCTGAGATACTTCACAGTTGATGTGATGACCAGTTCCTGAGATGCTTCACAGAGTATGTGATGACCAGTTCCTGAGAAACTTTACAGTTGATGTGATGACCAGTTCCTGAGATACGTTACAGTTGATGTGATGACCAGTTCCTGAGATACTAAACAGTTGATGTGATGACCGGTTCCTGAGATACTTCACAGTTGATGTGATGACTGTGAAAGACGTGTTGTTGTGTTGACATTGTGTGAGAATCCAATGACTTGACCTGGTATGAAACATGTGGGTTAAGAGGTGAACTGTAAGCGTGCCTGGTCAAGGACTGAGAGAATAGCTGGCTATAAATGTACGGTTCAAGAGGCAACCGAGGTGGATTGTAGTTGATTGCGTACGAGCTGCTTAGGCAGTTGATTGTACAGTTGATCACAGTGAATTGTATATAGCAATTAAACACAGTTGTTACCAGACAACAGTGTGTTAAAGACTTGTCACTTGACCAGCCACAAGTTCTATTACATGGTGTCAAAAGTGGGACAGGAGAGATCAAGAGAGATGACGCACAAGACGAGTCAACATGTCAAGCGACACAAAGAGCAAAAAAGTACAGAGCATGACACTGAGCATGTTATAGGCCAGGAAGCGGTAGAATTGTACAACACATTCCAATGGACTGAACAGGAATGTGACGATTGTGACACGGATATTCATTCAGTGAAGTGCTTATTACTGAAATTCGAGAATTATTGTTTGCCATAAAAGAATGTGACAGTCGAGAGACACGTGTTTTTCTCCAGAAAGCAAGGTGAGGGAGAAAGTTTCGATAATTTTATCACAGACCTTAAATTTAAAGCAAAGACTTGTGAATCTTATCTTTTCTGTTTACAGACGCTCCTTCTATACAGAAGATTATTGCGTCCTACGCTTATCTATGGTTTGTGTTTAGTCCTGCATTTTTATTAGAGATTCAAATGCTGATAAAGTGTTGGTTTTCCTGGATTCTTCAGGCAACCCATTCCACGCCCGAATTCCGGACGGGAAGAAGGAAAACTTGTATGTGTTTGTTCCTGCATACGGAATAAGAAAGGTGTTTCTATCCTTATGTCTATCTGAGGGGTTGTATTAAGTTATCTTTGTGTTGTATTTCTAAATTAGAATTAATTGCTTTATGTATGATTACTACTTTGCTTTTGGTTCTTCTATCCTCTAGAGTTTCAAGGTTTAATGATTTAACTAATGGTGTTATTCTTTTCAGTTTCGAATATTCTCCAGTAATGAACCTGGCAGCTCTTTTTTGAATTTGTTCTAGTTTATCTATGTTTTCTTTGGTGGATGGGTCCCATACAGAAGATGCATATTCTAGTACAGGTCTCACCAAAGTGAGGTAGCATTTTAGTTTTATATCTCTATTACGTTTGTTAAAGTTTCTTTTTATAAAGCCTAAGGTTTTGTTTCATTTTTTAATAACTTCATTGACATGAGGATTCCATGATAGTTTCTCATTTATTAAGACTCCTAAGTATTTTGCATCTTTAGTTTGGGTCAGTTCTTTTCCTTGAATGTAATATTTTGAATTTATTTGTTTTTTTTTCTTTGTTACTCTTAACAGTTGACACTTTTATGGGTGGAAAGACATACTCCAGTTAGTTTCCCATTTTATCAATTCATCTAAGTCTTTTTGTAAAATTTTGCTGTCTTGTTCTGGTTTAATTGTTATATAGATTATACAATCATCAGCAAAATAACCTAACTTTTGTACCTGTTGAGACGTTGTTGGGTAAATCATTTATATAAATTAAAAAGAGTAATGGACCTAGCACAGTTCCTTGTGGAACTCCCGAGTTAACCTTTATTGGTGCATATTTAGATCCATTAATTATTACAGTTTGCTCCCTGCCCAAAAGGAAGTCTTGGATCCAGTGATGTAAGGAACCTGAGATTCCAAAGTAGTTAAGTTTTTTAAGTAAACTAAGGTGGTGAACTTTGTCAAATGCTTTTGAGAAGTCTAGTAATATTGTATTGAATATTGAATTTCAACATTTAACAGAGTCGTTAATAAAGGACAGAATTGTAGCTGCAATAAATAATGAATATCTCAGGGCTAGATTACTAAGAGAAGTAGACCTGAATTTGAATAGGGCTGAAATTATATTCAAAACGGCGGAAACGTCAGAATGGCAACTCTAGGCGTTAAATGAAGAAAAGAATGTTCAAGCTGTGAACTCAAAGGCACATGAGAAATCAATTACGCACAAGACAACAAGTCAACATGTCAAGCAAGCTCAAAGGTCAAGTACACACGTAAAAGCAGGCCAGTGCAAGTATTGTGGAAGAGACCATGAACCAAGAGAATGTCCTGCTTATGGCAAAGTATACAACAACTGTGGAAAATTGAATCACTTTTCTGCTGTATGCAAGTCAAAACGGGTAAAAGTTGTCAACCGTCAACTGAAAGATCACGTGAACTGTAATCAAGAAGCATTCTTCATAGGAAGTGTGTCCACGCAACAAGCAACGAGTCATGAATTGAGGGCAATCGTTACGCTTGAACTTTTTTTATGGGTTGTTTAATTACCATTGGATCAGTGTGAGTGTATAGCTGAGTATCATCTGCAAATGATTGACATTTAACTGAATGCTTTTCGAGCAGTAGAAGTAGTGGCCTTGTATACATTACGAAAAGAACCAGACCCAAAACAATATAATACCTAGATGAATTGATAAAATGGAAAACTAACTTGAGTATGAGTTTCCACCCAGAAAAGTGTCAACTGTTAAGAGTAACAAAGAAAAAGAAAGACATACATTTATAAAGGCTTTATAAAAAGAAACCTTTACAAATGTAATAAAGATATAAAACTAAAATGCTATCTCACTTTGGTGAGACTTGTACTAGAATATGCATCTTCTGTATTTGACCCATCCACCAAAGAAAACATTGATAAACTAGAACAAATCCAAAAAAGAGCTGCCAGATTCATTACTGGAGAATATTTAAAACTGAATAGAATAACACCATTATTTAAATCATTAAACCTTGAAATACTAGAGGATAGAGAAAAAAGAGTAAAGTAGTAGTCATACATAAAGCAATTAACTCTAATTTAGAAATACAACACAAACATAACTTAATACAACCCTCAGATAGACATAAGGATAAAAACACCTTTCTTATTCCCTATTCAATTACAAATTCATACAAATTTTCGTTCTTCTCGTCCGGAATTCGGGCGTGAAATGGGTTGCCTGAAGAAACCAGGAAAGCCAACACTTTATCAACATTTAAAACTCTAATAAGAATGCAGGACTAAGCACAAACCATAGATAAGCGTAGGACGCAATAATCTTCTGTATATAAGGAGCGTCTGAAACAGATAAGATAAGACAAGGCACTGACCGCCTTCCAGCAATCTCCATTGAGGAAAACACCTTGGACGTCGTCGATGATTTCTCCTACCTTGGCAGTAACATCACAAGCACACTCTCCCTGGATAAGGAAATAAGAACCAGAATCGGCAAGGCCACATCATTAATGGCTAGGCTGAATCAAAGAGTGTGGAACAATGCGCAGCTCACAGATTCACTGTGAACAAGGCCTGCGTGCTCAGCACACTCCTCTATGGCAGTGAGTGCTGGACGACCTACGCCAAGCAAACAAAGCAGCTCAACAGCGTCCACTTACGATGCTTGCGTAGGATTCTACGCATCAAGTGGCAGGACAAGATCACCAATGTCGAGGTACTCAGAAGAAGCCATATGCTGAATATGCACTCAATTCTGTGTGAGAGGCGCCTGCGGTGGTTAGGTCATGTCCATAGGATGCGCTCGGAGCGCATTCCTAGAGCCTTGCTTTACGGTGAGCTGGCAACCGGTATGAGAAAAAGAGGTCGCCCCTGCTTGCGCTTCAAGGACGTCTGCAAGAAAGACATGTCACTGGCACATATAGACCATAAAAAGTGGGAGACTATTGCCGAGGAGCGCATCTCCTGGCGGGCAAAAGTGCGTGAGGGCATTCATGTCGCGGAAGCATACCTCATAGCTTTGAGTGAAGAGAGAAGGGCCAGGAGAAAGGGCAGGGGGGGCAGAGGAGCAGGAGTACACGCCATCGTCCAATGGTGACGGACGGTTGCCATATCATACCATAAAGAAAAGTGGAAAATCCTTATATTACATTGTTTTGTATTGTCACATCTAACGTGCATTAAAATTTTATTTTCCTGACTGCTCTGCACTACAAAGCACCGGTATTCATATTTTTTTACTGACGGTGTGCAAAAGACAACTACACTGCAAGCGGAATTCACCAATCTAGTATACGCCAGTTCGCGCATCTGAAAAGTACTTTGAGGGTGTCTACAATGCCAGCGTTTTCTTCAGATTATATCGCATCATTTTCATTGTTTGTCTTAACAACAACCCTTAACTTTTATGTTTTTCGCTATTTAAACACATATTTTGTGTGTTTATATAGACATCGCCTACTTCCATTTTATTTGTTTAGCTGTTTTAATTAATATTTGCATATAGAAATAGAAAAGATCAAATGCACATAAATATATTTCCACCCATTATTTAATTATGATGGGTAAAGATCAGAGAGAAATGTTGTTACACCAACATATTGTAGAGAGTTAAGAGTGTAGAATTTCATACATTGAACATTATTTCCTAAGCCAAAACCGCTGGCTCTCGAAGTCGCCGAAGAATTTGGTCGTCCAAGAAGCTTTTATGAATTCTTCATTAGAAAAAAACCCGTTCAACATATTTAAATGAAAATTTAATCAGTTTCAACTCAGTTATAAATATAAAAGAAAATTTACAAATTAAAAAAACATTTTATTGCTATATATCTGACATGCATCACTTTGTATTTTCCATGAACGCCGCACTAAAAAGCACCGCTATCGACCTACTTAATATGAGGTTCTAATTAAGACAACTTAATCGGCAAGATTAATAAGAGGATCATAATATTATTTGCTTTAACTTAGGTTAAATTGCAAACTACATGTCTATTCGACATCATATTATTTTTTAGTATTGCTTACACTTTGTACTGATGTAACTAAATATTATGTATAAATATATTTAATTCCAAAGAAAATACATTTTCAGAATCCTAGTTATTTGAATGTAAGAAAACTATAAATTGTTTAAATTTACCGTCATTTATTGTATGGCCTAATTAATGAAATATGCGGTACAGATATAACTTTTTATGTTTTAAAATATTTATCCAAGGGCAGCCCACTTGACTTCAATCTCTTAACTAAGAGATAACTTTTCAATGAATTACTAGGATTCTCCTACCACCAGTGTAGACCATTGTTCTTTTTTTCACTCGATATTCGATCTCTACAATTATAAACACAATGAATAAACAACTCATTTCGTTTATAAAAGAAAAGCCATAAAAAACATTAGGGTATGTTTCGTATAATCTTATAAAAATAAAATTTTATTATCGTCCGACTGTTTAAATCAACATTATTTAAGTGTGTGTGTGTGCGTGCGTGCGTGTGAGTGAGTATTTGTGTGTTTGTGAGTGCGTGTGTATATGTGTATGTGTCGATAATTGGATTTTATGTGTATTATGTATTTTACATAAACATATGTAAAAAACGGGACCATGTTTTAATGGTTCCAAGTGGCCATCACCTCATTATTATGTCAATATATAAAGTCGAAATATGTATAGTGTTTTTAGATATAGTCTTGATGGTATACTTTCCTTAGACTTTAGATATAATATAAATATTAGTAGATTTAGAAGAAATAGTCTTATTTAACATATATCGTATCTATACAGACGCTCCTTATATGCAGAAGATAATTGCGTCAACAGACCATGACAGATGTCTGTTGGCAAGTGATGCAGCGTTCACAGGCCACGGCTATGAGTGTTTCACGCATTACCCAGCCGCCTAACTAGTGTTAGGTACCCATTCAGAGCTGGGTGACTCAGGGACGCCCTAGGCTCCTTGCCTTCCCGTGGATTCAAACCCGTACGCTAGTTGAGCGAGCAGTCGAGCGCCACTCGACCACCGCAGCCCATCTAAATATTATATATATATATATATATATATATATATATAGTTAAAAGTTATAGTTAACATATTTATATTACTTTTAGATAAAAACTTATTATGTATATTTTTTTAGATATAGTATTGATATTGATAGAGTTAAAACGTATGGTCTAAATATTTAAGGCATAGCATATATATATATATGTATATATATTTAGAGTGGCCCAAAAAATTTTTTTTCGATTTTTCTAAATTTAAGCCCTGTATTGTGTTCTGCCAGGAAAAAAGGTGTTTTCTGAAAAAAATGAATACAATCGTGAAATACTTAGAAGTTTCACAAAGGCAATGAAAACATTGATTTGGTACTAAATAGTAATTTAATGGTTTATGTTGAATGTTTAGTGTTAAACATGAAATAACAACCTCAAAACAAATATAATAATAGAATGCAACAAAGCAAAGTGTTTACTATTTATGGACGTCATATTCACTGACTGCTTTTTGCTAGTCCAGTAACCACTTTGGTCTTTTTGCATCCGGATATAATCGTCGGTGTTCTTGCACCACCTGAAGTAAGAATTGCTTCTGATCTTCTTTTCTGCATAAAACTTCATTGAAATCCTGAATCAGTTTCACTCCTCTTTCGGCTGTGTCATTAACAACTTTCAAATTGGTTACAACCTTTTCTGCATGTTTGTATTCATTGTTGCTGCTCCATGTTTCAGGGGACATCTCAAGGAATGAATGTGGCAAATCAAGAATGTAGAAAAATGCCTTTGTATCGTTTGTAACACAGAAGCTGAATGGGCTGGTCTGCATAGAATCCATTGGAATCAATACCCTGAGCTCGATTTGTAGATCCGGGTTTTTCTTTTATATTTTTAAGCATATGAACCTTTTGCTTGGGATCAATATTTTCATTTTAAAAAAGCGAGGCCCACTGTAATTTCATTTAGATACCATAAATGTAGACTGAAAGCTTTTTTTTTGCTGCTTTTCAAATAACTGAATTAACAGAGTTATATTTTTCTAAATCCTTCAGAAATTGTAGATCATTTGATGGCGCCCTTGCTGGCTGTGGGGCTTGAAAACACAATTTCATATAAGTACTGGAAACAAAACAGAGTAACTGAAACAGTTCTTGTTCTCCAGAAATCTTCAGCTTAAACTGCTTCTTAAACATCCACATCTTGTAGCAATAAATTATTCTTGCCATCCAACGTGCCCTGTGTACAGCTCCTGGAGCATGGAAATGAATCCCACGGGATGGTGTTCCTCCAAGAAATATGACAGCCAGTTCAAAAAATTCTCTGTAATCATCTCGTGGGTGACGAATTTGAAGATAGGCATTTGCAAACTGCAATGTGCTCTCTTTGAAAAGGTCTACTTCAGTCATCCCATCTGCAGTATCATAGGATCCCTTCTCCATATAATGCCACTGCTCTTTAAACCGTTTAAAAAGTGAAATATCAGGTCCAGATGAGGGCCCACTTATCTTCAATGCGGTAAACACTTTTTCCAGAACAATTTCCATCATATGTCGGCGGCAAGCGAGATGAATAAGTCTTTTTTAAGCAGCTTTTCAATTAAAACACATGCCCCTTTGGAATCACCAGTGTTATTTGCTGTTGTGTCAAAACTTAATGCTACTACTTTTTCACAAATTCCCCCGTCCTACAGACATTCAACTACAGCTTGAGCTTGACTGTCATCTGTCCCTGAAGCCAATTTTGGTACACCTAGCAAGCACTCTATTTGCAGTCATGCTACAATCACTGGCAATCTCTCAACATTCTCCCTGGCTGTGAGATCTGGAAGCAATTTTCCATCCCAATATACAGTTAATGGTACTTGTGGATCAAACAATTATTTAACTTCATGCGCTGTTTTTTTTCCCCTAATCTCAGCTCTCACAAGCTGTACAGTACTTCGACTTAATGTCATGTCACTAACATCGTGACTAAGAGAATGAGCTGTAGCAGCTAGTAAATGTACTGCTGTACGATCACTTTGCTTTATCCACTTAAGCCATGTATCCAATTCTTCTCTCCCTTTGGTCACGAAGAAATTCTAAATCTTGTGTTTGTTCTGTTAGTTTTTCAGCACTCTGATGGGCGATGTCAAACGGTTTATCAATTTTTGAAGAAAATGCAATTTCATTTCAAATCTGCATCTCTGCGCCGATTCTTTGCTTTACTCAAACACTGCTACTGCTGATGGACTTTTAAAAGACAATTTTCTATGTGGTAGCTGTAAGCTGTTGGAATTGCAGTTTCCTGCCAGATAGTAAGAATTTCACTAACAGTTATTCTAGCACAGTCTTAAATAGTTTTATTGTTTTCGCTATGATGTTAGAAAAACACTGATAATGTCTCGCGAATTAAACAGTTACACATTATAAACATCAAAGAACAAAACAGACTTTATATTCATCAATATTCGGGATAAAATTTTGTAAATGGAGACCATACCTAAAATTTCAGAGAGCTTGTGCAACCTCTAAATTTCATCTGAAAATTATGAAATTTTATATTTCGGACTACTTTCTTGTGTTAATCAAATTTGGGGTTTAAATCAAACAAAATCGAATAAAAAAAGTTTCTATCTTTCATGGGCCACCCTAATATATATATATATTCAGAAACAAAATATGGTGTACTTGTATTGAATATAATTTACAAAATATGATGCCTTATCAGAAATAGGGAACAAAAAAAAAGAATTCCTTTATGAAATTATACACATTGCATAAAAACAGTAAATATAAATCGTACAAATTAGAGACACAAATCATTTAAATATTATTTCCCTGTTAATACAACTATTAATACGACAAAAGGAAACGTTATTGTGGTCCAGTGGATTTACGTTATAGCAAGACTTTACTTTATGCGGCCAGCTTTCTATAATCTTTTATTATCATAATTATCTAAATATGGTGTGCACATGTTCTTGATATCATTTTATTACGACGGTTTTTTTTTAAAAAGTATTTTAAAAGTACAATTCTAATGTTGTTTATTGACGCTGAGTTATGTAGCCTTTGCCTTTTTAAGGGATAGTGCCATATGTCATTTATCTAATAGACGCGGTTCCAAATATTGTATTACTTACAATTGTGTTAGGCTACGTTTATAGAGGCGGCGGGTAGGCGGGTTGCCGCGAGTAACCAGAAAACCGCGCCTAATCACTCGCGCGGTTGGTGTTTATAGTAAAAGCGGGAAAAAGCCAGACGACACGCAGTGAACTACGTCACCAAGCTCACAGGTGTGGTTGATTCCAGGAAATATTTGTAAACATAACCTTGAACTAAAAAAAGCTCTGGACTATTAACAAGTGTGTCAGTGTGAATTATAAATAAAGGAACTTAAGTCGTATCCATTCATGGTGTGAATAGTTAGATAATTGCAATTTTTGGAAATGGACAAAAGACAAGATATTTTTGCAGCAATACAAATTAAAAGTCAAGAAAAAAGGCAACGTATGAGAAACCAGAGTTTGCCAAACCAAGTCAACAGACAAACTATTTGCTGGTACTGTAACAAGCCAGTACATATGGTAAAGCAGTTTTACCACAATAAAGGACAACCAAATAGGGTGTCACCTAATGGCAGCCCTTTAAGAAAAAAAAACAGAAGAAAGATCAAGACAATATCACTTTGAAAACAAAGGTAGACAAGCATGGAGAGAAAAATATAATCATAATTCCAGACATAGAGATTATGATGAAAGTAGACAATCATGGAGAGACAAATATAATCACAATTCCAAATATAGAGATTATAATCAAAGCAGAAGATCATGGAGAGGCAGATATAGTTTTGATTCCAGAATAAGAAATTTTATCCGCCATGGAGAAAGAATGAAAACCAAGACATGACTGATAGAAAAATAATAAAGTTGAATCAAGCACAAATAGAAACTAGTGACACTGTAGCCACTATTGACAATCACATATATGATAAAAGGAATGAAGACCATAATAGCAGAGACAAAGATGGTACTAGTGAGTCTGAAACCATTCGTGTGAAATCATCTGAAGCACGAACAACAATTGGTTGTGTATTAAGCAGAATGAAAGACATAGATAAAAACAATGATTTTCAGATAAAGCTTTCTACTGACAGTGACTCATCTGGTCGAAATTCTATTGAATTATCTGGAAGCAAATATGATATCTCAAACGCTATACGACTTATTCAAGATGCTGGAATTAATATTGTGAATGGACATAATCGAAGTCGTGGTTGGTGAATTATTGAACATTTAACAGTCTGAAGAAACATTCAAAGCCCATCTGTTTTAATTCACAGTCCCGCGCGGCAACGCGGAACAAGAACTAGCAACTAGTTCTGGTAATTACCCGCGCCCGTCCGTTAATTTGTCGCCTCGAGACACCCGCGTCCTCTAT
>CALYLW010001443.1:207808-214573 GCA_944989445.1 Ampullaceana balthica
TGAGTCTAAATGTCTTTGCCTAGTCACAATGCTAATCAATAAAAGCCTTTCCTGGAAAGTCACGGTATTTGCTCTTGCAGATTGAAAGATCAATTCTTCAATGTTAGTGTTACGGTTAACGACTTTATATGATGTACATAGTGCAATCACATTTATTGATGTGATGGCCAACATTTATTGATGTGATGGTCAACATTTATTGATGTGATGGTCAACATTTATTGATGTGATGGTCAACATTTATTGATGTGATGGTCAACATTTATTGATGTGATGGTCAACATTTATTGATGTGATGGTCAACATTTATTGATGTGATGGTCAACATTTATTGATGTGATGGTCAACATTTATTGATGTGATGGTCAACATTTATTGGTGTGATGGTCAACATTTATTGATGTGATGGCCAACATTTATTGATGTGATGGTCAACATATATTGATGTGATGGCCAACATTTATTGATGTGATGGTCAACATTTATTGATGTGATGGCCAACATTTATTGATGTGATGGTCAACATTTATTGATGTGATGGCCAACATTTATTGATGTGATGGTCAACATTTATTGATGTGATGGCACAAATGAATTTCTTCTGTCCTTCGTGTTCTTGTTTTTTTTTAATTTAAGAATATACAGTTTTTTAAAATCTTTTATTAGTTTTAATCCAGTTGATTTATGTTCAAGTGGCGATTCTGTGTTGAAGTTTACAATTCCTCAATAGAGAGCCGGTCGCACAAACGCCAGACAGCGGTGTTGGTGTGTGGGAATCACATAATTTAAAAAAAAATTTATATTTTTAGTAGGATTTGTCCTCATGGTATTGCCAACTAAACATTGTGTTTCTTTGATGTTCAACTCTCTTCTTCTGTCTCTTCAACTGGCATTTTATTTTCCCCGAAAAAAAGTTCTAACGATGTTATGGTTATACTCATTTTTGTCAATTTGTTGGTTATATGTGAGCGCTCAAATGACTGAGATCTAACCTTGAACGAAAAGAATCTTTCATTTAATATTTTTAGTCAATTTGTTGGTTATATGTGAGCGCTCAAATGACTGAGATGTAACCTTGAATGAAAATAATATTTCAATTCATATTTTTAGTCAATTTGTTGGTTATACGTGAGCGCTTAATTGACTGAGATGTAACCTTGAACGAAAAGAATCTTTCAATTCAAATTTGTAGTCAATTTGTTGGTTATATGTGAGCGCTCAAATGACTGAGATTTAAACTTGAACGTAAAGAATCTTTCAATTCATATTTTAGTCAATGTGCTGGTTATATGTGAGCGCTCAAATGACTGAGATGTAACCTTGAACGAAAAGATTCTTTCAATTCATATTTTTAGTCAATTTGTTGGTTATATGTGAGCGCTCAAATGGCTGAGATGTAACCTTGAACGAAAATAATCGTTCAATTCATATTTTAAAATGTGGGCAAAAAATTGAAAAAAAAATATATTAAAAAAGCAACAACAACAAAAAAATAATCTCTATATATATAAGCCGCATTTGTTGTCTGTCTGTCTGTCTGTTCCCTAATAACTCAAGATCCAGACAACCAAATAACGTGAAATTTGGTACACGTACACAAAATTATACCGGAAAGGGTTATTAAACAGGTTTCGTTCCATATATATAAGATACTGGGGCCCGGGGGCCCAAAATGTAGTTTTTCCCTATATGAGCTATATAAAATAAAAATTATTGAAAATTAAGACGTAAAATAATGACGCAAATTAATAAACATTTTGGTGTCGAGATTAACAAGAAGGCGATTATCGCCATAAAATAATTTTTTTGTTGTTGTTGCTTTTGTTGTTGTAGTTGTTGTTTTGTTGTTGTTGCTTTTTTGTTGTTGCTGTTGTAGTAGTTGTTGTTTTGTTGTTGTTTTGTCGTTGTTTTGTTGTTGATTTTTTTGTTGATGTTTTGTTTTTGTAGTTGTTGCTGTTGTTGTTTTTGTTGTTGTTGCTGTTGTTGTTGCTTTGTTGTTGTTGCTGTTGTTGTAGTTGTTTTATTGTTGTTTTGTTGTTGATTTTGTTGTTTTTTTTGTTGTTGTTTTGTTTTTGTTGTTTTGTTGCTGTTGCTGTTTCTGTTGTTGGTTTTGTTGTTGTTGCTGTTGTTGTTGCTGTTGTTGTTGTAGTTGTTGTTTTGTTGTTGTTGCTTTGTTGCTGTTGTTGTTGTAGTTGTTGTTTTGTTTTTGTTGTTTGTTTTTGTTTTTTTGTTGCTGTTGTTGTTTTTGTTGTTGTTGCTGCTGTTGTTAAACCCGGGAGAAGCCGGGTACTTGCCCCTAGTCTCTATATATATAAGCCGCATTTGTTGTCTGTCTGTCTGTCTGTTCCCTAATAACTCAAGATCCAGACAACCAAATAACGTGAAATTTGGTACACGTACACAAAATTATACCGGAAAGGTTATTAAACAGGTTTCGTTCCATATATATAAGATACTGGGGCCCGGGGGCCCAAAATGTAGTTTTTCCCTATATGAGATATATAAAATAAAAATTATTGAAAATTAAGACGTAAAATAATGACGCAAATTAATAAACATTTTGGTGTCGAGATTAACAAGAAGGCGATTATCGCCATAAAATAATTTTTTTGTTGTTGTTGCTTTTGTTGTTGTTGCTTTTGTTGTTGTTTGTTGTTGTTGTTTGTTGTTGTTGCTTTTTTGTTGTTGCTGTTGTTGTTGTAGTTGTTGTTTTGTTGTTGATGTTTTGTTGATGTTTTGTTGTTGTTTTGTTTTTGTTGTTGTTGCATTTGTTGTTTTTGTTGTTGTTGCTGTTGTTGTTGTGTTGTTGTTGCTGTTGTTGATGTTGTTGCTGTTGTTGCTTTTGTGTTGCTTTTGCTGTTGTTGTTGTTGTCCACATCCCTTGCCCTGCGACGACAATGTCCTTCATGTTGTTATTGCTTTGTTGTTGTTGCTGTTGTAGTTGTTGTTTTGTTGTTGTTGCTTTGTTGTTGTTGCTGTTGTTGTTGTAGTTGTTTTGTTGTTGATTTTGTTGTTGATTTTGTTGTTTTTGTTGTTGTTTTGTTTTTGTTGTTTTGTTGCTGTTGCTGTTTCTGTTGTTGGTTTTGTCGTTGGTGCTGTTGCTGTTGCTGTTGTTGTTTTGTAGTTGTTGTTTTGTTGTTGTTGCTTTGTTGTTGTTGTAGTTGTTGTTGTTTGGTTTTTGTTGTTTGTTTTTGTTGTTTTGTTGCTGTTGTTGTTTTTGTTGTTGTTGCTGTTGTTATTAAACCTGGGCGAAGCCGGGTACTTGCCCCTATTAATAAATAAACCAGTTCACCAAACAATATAAAACTTAAGAGAGTGAACAGAGAGAAGATATGCTTTCATCTACATTTTAGATAGTAGCAAATCGCAATTAGAGATTTTTTAAACAAAAATAAATATATTAATATTGTTTCATATAAACTCTTCATAACAGATTAATCGTTAACTACATCTAGGCTGGTCAGATGTCCGGTTTTGTACCGGACTGAACGGTATTATCGTTATTTGTCTAGTGGAAAAATGGAAGCAATACCGGAAATTTTACATTGAAATATTGCGCCATCCACAAAATTCGACACTAGTTTCCGGTATTTTTGAAACAGCCACCTGGCATCCCTAACTACATCAGTATAATCATGTTTGTCAGTAATAGGTGTTTCCGGAAGATAAGTTATTGCGTTATAAAAATAACTTTTTCTTACCAAGTTAATTTCATTGATGGGTCAACCCATTTCAGATTTTGTAAATACTATTAAATTAAACTTGAACATATGTCCTTTGCTTTAAAGAAGACCGTAAGCTGTTTTCACAAATTTGAAATATAAGGATGTAATGAACAATTTAAACTTACTTTATGGTCACTCAATATATGTGCTTGGCACAAGTAACACCACCTGGCATAACACTAGCGTCACCAGATAATTAAAAAATTGCAAAATCTAAATAAAATTAAGAAATGTCCCGTATATATATATCATGAGTTGGTTATTCTATATTACTGTATACTAAATCAGATCATTATAAAATATGGAATATATTCAATCATTAGATGAAGATATTATAGTATAATTAATACAACATTATACATGTACTATGTAAATATATATAAAAAAACATACGAACTTTAAATTAAATCCATATTACATTGCCAGGTTTTTCATCCATCTGATATAAATAATCGCCCAAACAGTAATCTTCCATCCAGTTTTATGGAGGCAAGTACCTTTGTTATTCCGCTTTTATGATTGCGTTCTCCTACGTCTGCGCGCTTTTTACCATCTTTTTATTAACTTGCTTTCGTGTCTGTCTGTCTGCAATTTTTCAAATTTGCCAACGTAAAATTAAACAATTTTTGATGGTCTTAGAGATCACAAAATTTTACCAAAGATAGATCTGGAATGACAACGAATTGTATCAAAATTTCAGATTGTAAAATAAATAGAGGTAAAAATAAAATTTTATAAAAACACGTTTTTGTTAGTGCACTAAAAAGAAGAAATTAAATAAAAGTGAAAAAAAGATTTTTAAAAACCGCGTTTTTAATAAGTGGACTTAAAAAACAGAAAATAACATACGACTTATAACTTCAAGTACTTTGATTTAATATGACTAAAAACGTAGAGCGGGTTCTTATGGGGTTTAACATATGCATTTCACTCATTCTCTCACTTATAGAGATCTCTTTTGAATTCTAAATTAATAAATCTTTAACTTTTATACCAAACACCAGCCCAACAAATATGGAAGATAACGACATTTCATTAACTCAACAGTTTCTACCACAGTTAAATATAACGACATTAAATTAATTCAACAGTTTCTACCACAGTTAAATATAACGACATTTAATTAATTCAACAGTTTCTACCACAGTTAAATTTAACGACATTTCATTCTTATCTTATCTTATATTATCTATACAGATGCTCCTTCTATGCAGAAGATAATTGCGTCCACAGACCATGATCTGTTGGCAAGTGATGCAGCGTTCACAAGCCATGGCTTTGTGGGTTCCACGCATTACCCAGCCGCCTGGCTGCCTCAGGTGACTTTTAGGCCCCGGGAACAAATCCTTGCCTTCACATGGTTTCGAACCCGAGACCATCGGTACGCCAGTCGAGCGCACTGCCACTTGACCACCACGTCAACAGTTTCTACCACAGTTAATATAACGACATTTAATTCAACAGTTTCTACCACAGTTAATATAAAGATATTTAACTCAACAGTTTCTACCACATTTAATATAACGACATTTAATTCAACAGTTTCTACCCACTGTTAATATAACGACATTTAATTCAACAGTTTGTACCCACAGTTAATATAACGACATTTAATTCAACAGTTTCTAACACAGTTAACATAACGACATTTAATACAACAGTTTCTACCACAGTTAATATAACGACATTTAATTCAACAATTTCTACCACAGTTAACATAACGACATTTAATTCGACAGTTTCTACCACAGTTAATATAACGACATTTAATTCAGCAGTTTCTACCACAGTTAACATAACGACATTTAATTCGACAGTTTCTACCACTGTTAATATAACGACATTTAATTCAACAGTTTCTACCACAGTTAACATAACGACATTTAATTCAACAGTTTCTACCACAGTTAATATAACGACATTTAATTCAACAATTTCTACCACAGTTAACATACATTTAATTCGACAGTTTCTACCACAGTTAATATAACGACATTTAATTCAGCAGTTTCTACCACAGTTAACATAACGACATTTAATTCGACAGTTTCTACCACAGTTAATATAACGACATTTAATTCAACAGTTTCTACCACAGTTAATATAACGACATTTAATTCAACAGTTTCTACCACAGTTAACATAACGACATTTAATTCAACAGTTTCTACCACAGTTAACATAACGACATTTAATTCAACAGTTTCTACCACAGTTAATATAACGACATTTAATTCAACACTTTCTACCACAGTTAATATAACGACATTTAATTCAACAGTTTCTACCACAGTTAACATAACGACATTTAATTCGACAGTTTCTACCACAGTTAATATAACGACATTTAATTCAACAGTTTCTACCACAGTTAACATAACGACATTTAATTCAACAGTTTCTACCACAGTTAATATAACGACATTTAATTCAACAATTTCTACCACAGTTAACATAACGACATTTAATTCGACAGTTTCTACCACAGTTAATATAACGACATTTAATTCAACAGTTTCTACCCACAGTTGATATAACGACATTTAATTCAGCAGTTTCTACCACAGTTAACATAACGACATTTAATTCGACAGTTTCTACCACAGTTAATATAACGACATTTAATTCAATAGTTTCTACCACAGTTAATATAACGACATTTAATTCAACAGTTTCTACCACAGTTAACATAACGACATTTAATTTCAACAGTTTCTACCACAGTTAATATAACGACATTTAATTAAACAATTTCTACCACAGTTAACATAACGACATTTAATTCGACAGTTTCTACCACAGTTAATATAACGACATTTAATTCAGCAGTTTCTACCACAGTTAACATAACGACATTTAATTCGACAGTTTCTACCACAGTTAATATAACGACATTTAATTCAACAGTTTCTACCACAGTTAATATAACGACATTTAATTCAACAGTTTCTACCACAGTTAACATAACGACATTTAATTCAACAGTTTCTACCACAGTTAACATAACGACATTTAATTCAACAGTTTCTACCACAGTTAA
>CALYLW010001444.1:0-20037 GCA_944989445.1 Ampullaceana balthica
CAGGGTTGCCAGATTGTAATTTGGGTAAAAGGCCAAACTGACAGCCAAAAAAGGCCAAAAAAAGGCCAAACTTATGTTACATGAAAAATGTCAACAAAAATGACGTCACGCACCTAGGGGGCGGGAGGGGGTCACATATTTGTGGCGATGTATGACGAGGGGCGAGAGTGCTTTTAAGAACTGTGACGTCATATTGGAAAGGGTCTAGCTCTTGATTACGTGTGACGAGGGGTGGGGGGGGGTGAAAATATATTGAAAAATCTGTAAAAATCGCGTGACGTCATTTATGGACGGCTCATAACGGCTGAAAATTAGTTAACTATTTAAAATGAAGGTAGAACCAGGAGAAAAAGGATAATAAAAGTGTAAATGCCAATGTTCGTATCGTATGTATGATTGTACTCACAAAATAAATAGACTATGATTATAACATAAAAATTTGAAAGAAAAGCTTCAGGTCATCCTTTTCCTCTAGACTGCTATTTGCAGTATTATTATAAACTTTATCAGATGTCAAGTCATCAACTATTCTTGGTGACATGACAAAGTCCTTACTGCATTTATTTGTAAACAAAAGCTCAGCCTTGTCTCTAAAAATAGCGTCTAAAAGTGTGAGCTGCATTCTATCTTATCTGTTTTCATAGACGATCCTTCTATACAGAAGATTATTGCGTCCTACGTCTATATCTGGCTTTGTCTTAATAGGCCTCTTCATTAAACTTTTTAAAAACTTTTAATGTCTAACATACACGTAAGCTATTCAAAAAAAGAAAATAATTAATAAGGTTATTGACTATTGGCGATTTATTTATTTATTTTTTATTTTTTATTTTTTTTTGTTGTTGTTTTGTTGAGATAAGGATTATTTTTATATATATTTTATATTTTTTTATTTTTTTTAAAGAAAAAGGCCAAAAAAAGGCCAAAAGGCCAAACAAAAATCTTAAGGCCAAACCCTCTTAAAAAAGGCCAAATTTTGAGAATTTGGCCTTAAAAAGGCCAATATGGCAACCCTGGTCTCGTGTCAAGATAAACAAAATATAATTGAAGAACGCATGTTGATATAAGTCTGTGCCTGGTTGAAACGATCTTTTGAAACTATTGCTCATTTTAATGGAAAGATAATATCAACATTGTTTTTAGTTGAAGTCAGAGCACACGTACATTCCTATGAAATACTTTAACCTAATCTTTGAACTTTTCATTAACAGTTTACTTGTTAACTTTGGTATGATTTCAACCATAATATTATTCTCTAGAAGTGTTTACAGACGACTACTTGTAGTTTCTAATTTAAGAGATGCAATTACGTTTAAGTAATCGCATGCGGAAAGGGAAGGGGAGATTATATCAGGTGTATATATGTTTAAAGTGCACCACTCCGATGTTAGCATTAAATGAAATAAATTGTACTTGTATTGCTTCTTGTACGGAGAGGGTGGGATAAAACATTTAATTTTGGTTCTGATGTAGGAGAGGGGTGACGTAGGACGATTCAGCGTCGTCATTTATTGTTGATTGGTTTGTTACGTCATTTATTGTTGATTGGTTTGTTACGTCATTTATTATTGATTGGTTTGTTACGTCATTTATTATTGATTGGTTTGTTACGTCATTTATTGTTGATTGGTTTGTTACGTCATTTATTGTTGATTGGTTTGTTACGTCATTTATTGTTGATTGGTTTGTTACGTCATTTATTGTTGATTGGTTTGTTACTTTCTTCCGCATCTCATCACCCGAACTCATCGTTTGACGGACGTCGCATAAAGTCGTCTCCCCTTGACACACGTCCTGTGTTGACGGTGTGACCTTCTGTCTACACTTTCTAGACTTCAAGAGCTTCGTGTCGTGTGTAGTCTCGTCCTGCAGCATCCCTACACGTTCTCCTTGCTTGAATGTGCTCCAGGTCAGACCAGGTCCCTGTACGCCACTCAAAAATAAACATCATCTCCCCCTTCCCCCCCCCCACCCCTCTCACCCATCAAGTCCTTATATGTTGAAGCTTGTTATCAAAATCAAATATTTGAACAGATAGATAAAAATGTCACATTTTCGAAATGACTTAAAAATGAAAAAAAAATCAACCTTGGAACCTTGAAACGAATCTTCCTTCCCTGCAGAAATGTCACGTCACTAATGGTACGACGGTTTTGACGACCATCTTAACTAATCGGTTCGAGGCTAGTTCAAAAACGACTTGCTGATGTAATGTCACCAATGACGTCAAAAAATTTGCTTTAAGTCAGGGGCGTCCAAACTTTACCATGGCGGGCATATTCCTTGAAGTAAAGATATTCGTGGGCCGGATTAAAATACTATTATAATAAAAACAACCCGTAAAAAACCAAGTTTTTGACTATAAATCCTTTATGTACGAGAAGTAACTAAAAGAATGTTCATTATAATACGCAGCGCCAGACCATCCAGAAATACAAAATTGCAGTTGTGTCGTAAAACGTGTTTAATATAATGCGCACCGATCAGGAATATGTTTATAAAAAGAGCTGTCAATAAAATACGCACCTTGTTGCGCGACAGAAAGGTTGTTCAATATAATACGCACCGCGACGCTCTATCTCAAAAAATAGCATGATACATAGGAATAAATAAAATAATCTAAAAAATCAATAATTTAATTACGGTACATGCGATCGATCTGAAATTTTGATACGTTGTTTTTATCATCGGTACGAAACTGCCTGCAAAATTTCAGCTCGCTATCTTGCGAGCAAGTGGGTTAAAAATCGATCAAAAGTTTTGGCGACAAGCAAGCAAGGTCCGCCGCAGACACCACGAGTTAATATAAAGGATTTAATAAGAAAAACCCGTAAAAAACCAAGTTTTTGACTATAAATCCTTTATGTACGAGAAGAATTTAAAAGAATGTTCATTATAATACGCAGCGCCAGACCATCCAGAAATACAAAATTGCAGTTGTGTCGTAAAACATGTTTAATATAATGCGCACCGATCAGGAATATGTTTATAAAAAGAGCTGTCAATAAAATACGCACCTTATTGCGCGACAGAAAGGTTGTTCAATATAATACGCACCGCGACGCTCTATCTCAAAAAATAGCATGATACATAGGAATAAATAAAATAATCTAAAAAATCAATAATTTAATAACGGTACATGCGATCGATCTGAAATTTTGATACATTGTTTTTATCATCGGTACGAAACTGCCTGCAAAATTTCAGCTCGCTATCTTGCGAGCAAGTGGGTTAAAAATCGATCAAAAGTTTTGGCGACAAGCAAGCAAGCAAGCAAGCAAGCAAGGTCGGTCGGTCGGCCGCAGACACCACGAGTTAATATAAAGGATTTAAAAATGACATAGGTTGAGAAGTTTTTATTGCAAAATTTTAATGTGAAGGGTGAAACTGATATATTGAATGCATTAAATAGTTGAGGTCAGGTTCAATGCCACTTGTTTGGATATGTATGCTATCGCGTAGGTGAGCGTCCATTATTCTCCTCCTCACACGGTTCTTGTTAAAATTCAACACTGAAAATGTATGTTCACACAAATATGTCGAGCCAAACAAGCTGAGCATTTTCTATACAAATCTTCGAATCTCTTGGAATCTCTATTTATCCAGCTGATGATAAAAGTCAATGAGAAAGAGCTGTTATTGTATGCTGCAATACGGGGATACGGTGGTCGAGTGGCAGCGCGCTCGACTGGCGTACCGATGGTCACAGGTTCGAATGGATTTGTTCCCGGGGCCTAGGACGTCCCCGAGTCCACCCAGCTTCGAGCCAACGCATAGTTAGGGAAAATAAAAGGCAGCTGGGTAATGCGTGGAACCCTTATAGCCGTGGCATGTGAACACTGTATCACTTGCCAAAATCAACTGCTGACCAAAGGCCATGGAAGCATATCCAGAATAAACAGCTGGCTGAAGTCGGAGACCACGGGCCAATTGGCGCAAAACTCGTCGGCACGCAATACTCAAATTGAGAACGAAGAAGAAGAAGTATAAAAAATATTCAGCATCATCTTTGCAACTCAATGCTTTTTAAATCCTTAATATTAACTCGTGGTGTCTGCGGCGGACCTTGCTTGCTTGCTTGCTTGCTTGTCGCCAAAACTTTTGATCGATTTTTAACCCACTTGCTCGCAAGATAGCGAGCTGAAATTTTGCAGGCAGTTTCGTACCGATGATAAAAACAATGTATCAAAATTTCAGATCGATCGCATGTACCGTAATTAAATTATTGATTTTTTAGATTATTTTATTTATTCCTATGTATCATGCTATTTTTTGAGATAGAGCGTCGCGGTGCGTATTATATTGAACAACCTTTCTGTCGCGCAATAAGGTGCGTATTTTATTGACAGCTCTTTTTATAAACATATTCCTGATCGGTACGCATTATATTAAACATGTTTTACGACACAACTGCAATTTTGTATTTCTGGATGGTCTGGCGCTGCGTATTATAATGAACATTCTTTTAATTACTTCTCGTACATAAAGGATTTATAGTCAAAAACTTGGTTTTTTACGGGTTTTTCTTATTAAATTTGTCATGATTCCACGTAGTGTGGGAAAATGTGTGGCATTAGACTTCATTTGAGACAGTTGCCTTTAAAAAAAAATTTCATTTTGTTCCCAAAGGCCTATATATGTGTATGTAATTGGCTTAGGGGCCGTCCATAAAGTAGGTCACGCTCCAGAGGGTGGGGGGGTGTAAGAAAGTGTGACAGTTTGTGACAGGGGGAGGGGTGTCCGACCATGTGTGACGTCACGGTGTTTTATATTAAATTTTAATTATTTTGTTAATAAAAAACAACATTTTTGTTCGAAAGTGTGACGTACTTTAGGGGGGGGGTCCAAGATTTGTGACAGTTTGTGACAGGGGGAGGGGGGGGAGTTAAAAATGGTCAAAAATAGCGTGACGTACTTTATGGACGGCCCCATACCAATGCATTGTGACCTTGCCCACTTTGTGTTAAGAGCGTTTAAATGTCTTGTCACATCAACTAAAAATGCAAAATCAGCCAGCCAAGCAGTATCAGATAATTCTGAAATTGGTTGTTCCTTAACTTCCATGAATTGCCCAATTTCTTTTTTTTAAGTGAGTAGAAGCGCTCAAGTGCTGTCCCCCGACTGAGCCATCTTACATCATTGTGATACACAACATCTCCGTATTCTCCCTGGATGTGCAGAAGAAACTGCTGAAACTGGCGGTGAAACAGGGCTTTAAAGCGAACAAGGTTTATAGCTTTTATCACTGGCTTTAAAGCGTAATCATATCTAAGGTGTTATGCACAAAGATCTTGTTGGTGAATGATATGGTGAAATTTAAAAGCTTTGCCGCCCTTTTCGCTGACTTTGTTACAAACAAGTGTTGTTAGTCCACTATGTCACCAATCATGGCTAGAGTAAAATCAGTAATAATGCCAGATATTCTTTTCCATGATAGTTTAAAGTAATTGACAGCAGAACAAATGGAAGCAAATACAGCTTTTCCCCTTGTTTGGTCTTTAAGACTCTGAAGGTCAAGTAATTCTTCACTCACACACATGTCATCATTAACTCCATTAAAAAACAGAATCTGGATAGTGTCAGATGCATCAGTGCTTTCATCTAGGCAGTCTCTTTATCTTCATCGGATTTTTTAACATCAATTTCCAAGTTATTAAAAAATAAAACGTCATCGATTTTGGCCATCATTTGTCGTTATTAAAAACAGTAAAAATATCGACTTTTCTTACAAATATAATGTCGTTACGGAAATTATACGTCAGTCAGTTTAGTATTCTCGATGAGGCCGCGGGCCAGTTAAAATTGCTTCACGTGGCGGTTTCTGCCCGCGGGCCAGACTTTGGACACCCCTGCTTTAAGTCAAATCTTTATAGTAGCGTAGGAAAAATATAAAATTGATCATTTCATAGGTTGCGAGGAAATAGACCCCCTCCCCCACCACACACACCGTCACACCTCACCTCACGTCTATACACAGTAAACATTGTTTTATATAGACAGAACAATTGATTTGATAGAAAACATTCGCTGTCTTGTTACGTCCTGTCAGGCTCACTCATACCCTGTTTACATGTTACGTCCTGTCAGGCTCACTCATACCCTGTTTACATGTTATCCATTTACTAGAAAACAATTATTATTGATATGATAGAAAACATTACTTGATGGAAAACTACATCTGATAGAGAGGAAACATTTCTTGTCGAGCAGAACTAACTCCGCCTGAAGCCAAAGTTCAAGGACTGATGTACCAGTGGCAAACAGAAAGAACTAATGACGTCGGTAAGAGAGTAAATATCCCCGGAATGCCTAGTGGACCGAGTTAGTGAGAGTGACGCTGAGAGTGACGCTGAGACTGACGCTGAGACTGACGCTGAGAGTGACGCTCGACCTGACACACGTCATCAAGTCAGAAGGAATGTGTTCAACTGTTTGACTAGGGGTCGGAAAACAGGGGTAAATGGCCCCCTTATTAGGGGTTTAAAAAAAAGGAACTCTTGTGGGGTAAGGAAGACTCACTGAGGGGCAGATAAAATCAGCTAGAATCCGCTTCTTTCAGGGTAAAGTCAAAATAAAATTTTATATTTTTGGGTATCAGGCAAACAAGTTGGTCAGCCCCTAAGTTGGTCAGCCCCTAAGTCGGTCAGCCCCTAAGTTGGTCAGCCCCTAAGTTGGTCAGCCCCTAAGTCGGTCAGCCCCTAAGTCGGTCAGCCCCTAAGTTGGTCAGCCCCTAAGTTGGTCAGCCCCTAAGTTGGTCAGCCCTTGGTCAGCCCCTGTGTTAGACCATGTACCATGTTTTAAATTCATATATTTGAAAACGTGCTACACATTTACCAAATACACTGCTACATCGATGTGTCCACAAATAAATCTCAGTTTGGGAAAGATCACTCTCACAACATAACTGACGCTCAATGTTTTATACTAACAATTTTAATGATAAGATAATAGTTTACGGCATTCGGACGTGGAATGGGTTGCCAGGTTGGGATGGTGGCAAGAATTTGAAACTAATTAAAATATAAAAACTTTGCAGTAGTTAAATTTGTTTCACCTCCATCAAATAAACATAAGTTTTTCTTCTTCTTCTTCTTTTTTTTTAAATGGACAACGAAGGTGATTCTCCCTTGCAGCCATATTTCCTGTCTCATTTCCCACCCGAATATCTGTCTGAACTCAAACAATCCCCCACCCGAATATCTGTCTGAACTCAAACAACCCCCACCCGAATATCTGTCTGAACTCAAACAACCCCCACCCGAATATCTGTCTGAACTCAAACAACCCCCACCCGAATATCTGTCTGAACTCAAACAACCCCCACCCGAATATCTGTCTGAACTCAAACAACCCCCACCCGAATATCTGTCTGAACTCAAACAACCCCCACCCGAATATCTGTCTGAACTCAAACAACCCCCACCCGAATATCTGTCTGAACTCAAACAACCCCCACCCGAATATCTGTCTGAACTCAAACAACCCCCACCCGAATATCTGTCTGAACTCAAACAACCCCCACCCGAATATCTGTCTGAACTCAAACAACCCCCACCCGAATATCTGTCTGAACTCAAACAACCCCCACCCGAATATCTGTCTGAACTCAAACAACCCCCACCCGAATATCTGTCTGAACTCAAACAACCCCCACCCGAATATCTGTCTGAACTCAAACAACCCCCACCCGAATATCTGTCTGAACTCAAACAACCCCCACCCGAATATCTGTCTGAACTCAAACAACCCCCACCCGAATATCTGTCTGAACTCAAACAACCCCCACCCGAATATCTGTCTGAACTCAAACAACCCCCACCCGAATATCTGTCTGAACTCAAACAACCCCCACCCGAATATCTGTCTGAACTCAAACAACCCCCACCCGAATATCTGTCTGAACTCAAACAACCCCCACCCGAATATCTGTCTGAACTCAAACAACCCCCACCCGAATATCTGTCTGAACTCAAACAACCCCCACCCGAATATCTGTCTGAACTCAAACAACCCCCACCCGAATATCTGTCTGAACTCAAACAACCCCCACCCGAATATCTGTCTGAACTCAAACAACCCCCACCCGAATATCTGTCTGAACTCAAACAACCCCCACCCGAATATCTGTCTGAACTCAAACAACCCCCACCCGAATATCTGTCTGAACTCAAACAACCCCCACCCGAATATCTGTCTGAACTCAAACAACCCCCACCCGAATATCTGTCTGAACTCAAACAACCCCCACCCGAATATCTGTCTGAACTCAAACAACCCCCACCCGAATATCTGTCTGAACTCAAACAACCCCCACCCGAATATCTGTCTGAACTCAAACAACCCCCACCCGAATATCTGTCTGAACTCAAACAACCCCCACCCGAATATCTGTCTGAACTCAAACAACCCCCACCCGAATATCTGTCTGAACTCAAACAACCCCCACCCGAATATCTGTCTGAACTCAAACAACCCCCACCCGAATATCTGTCTGAACTCAAACAACCCCCACCCGAATATCTGTCTGAACTCAAACAACCCCCACCCGAATATCTGTCTGAACTCAAACAACCCCCACCCGAATATCTGTCTGAACTCAAACAACCCCCACCCGAATATCTGTCTGAACTCAAACAACCCCCACCCGAATATCTGTCTGAACTCAAACAACCCCCACCCGAATATCTGTCTGAACTCAAACAACCCCCACCCGAATATCTGTCTGAACTCAAACAACCCCCACCCGAATATCTGTCTGAACTCAAACAACCCCCACCCGAATATCTGTCTGAACTCAAACAACCCCCACCCGAATATCTGTCTGAACTCAAACAACCCCCACCCGAATATCTGTCTGAACTCAAACAACCCCCACCCGAATATCTGTCTGAACTCAAACAACCCCCACCCGAATATCTGTCTGAACTCAAACAACCCCCACCCGAATATCTGTCTGAACTCAAACAACCCCCACCCGAATATCTGTCTGAACTCAAACAACCCCCACCCGAATATCTGTCTGAACTCAAACAACCCCCACCCGAATATCTGTCTGAACTCAAACAACCCCCACCCGAATATCTGTCTGAACTCAAACAACCCCCACCCGAATATCTGTCTGAACTCAAACAACCCCCACCCGAATATCTGTCTGAACTCAAACAACCCCCACCCGAATATCTGTCTGAACTCAAACAACCCCCACCCGAATATCTGTCTGAACTCAAACAACCCCCACCCGAATATCTGTCTGAACTCAAACAACCCCCACCCGAATATCTGTCTGAACTCAAACAACCCCCACCCGAATATCTGTCTGAACTCAAACAACCCCCACCCGAATATCTGTCTGAACTCAAACAACCCCCACCCGAATATCTGTCTGAACTCAAACAACCCCCACCCGAATATCTGTCTGAACTCAAACAACCCCCACCCGAATATCTGTCTGAACTCAAACAACCCCCACCCGAATATCTGTCTGAACTCAAACAACCCCCACCCGAATATCTGTCTGAACTCAAACAACCCCCACCCGAATATCTGTCTGAACTCAAACAACCCCCACCCGAATATCTGTCTGAACTCAAACAACCCCCACCCGAATATCTGTCTGAACTCAAACAACCCCCACCCGAATATCTGTCTGAACTCAAACAACCCCCACCCGAATATCTGTCTGAACTCAAACAACCCCCACCCGAATATCTGTCTGAACTCAAACAACCCCCACCCGAATATCTGTCTGAACTCAAACAACCCCCACCCGAATATCTGTCTGAACTCAAACAACCCCCACCCGAATATCTGTCTGAACTCAAACAACCCCCACCCGAATATCTGTCTGAACTCAAACAACCCCCACCCGAATATCTGTCTGAACTCAAACAACCCCCACCCGAATATCTGTCTGAACTCAAACAACCCCCACCCGAATATCTGTCTGAACTCAAACAACCCCCACCCGAATATCTGTCTGAACTCAAACAACCCCCACCCGAATATCTGTCTGAACTCAAACAACCCCCACCCGAATATCTGTCTGAACTCAAACAACCCCCACCCGAATATCTGTCTGAACTCAAACAACCCCCACCCGAATATCTGTCTGAACTCAAACAACCCCCACCCGAATATCTGTCTGAACTCAAACAACCCCCACCCGAATATCTGTCTGAACTCAAACAACCCCCACCCGAATATCTGTCTGAACTCAAACAACCCCCACCCGAATATCTGTCTGAACTCAAACAACCCCCACCCGAATATCTGTCTGAACTCAAACAACCCCCACCCGAATATCTGTCTGAACTCAAACAACCCCCACCCGAATATCTGTCTGAACTCAAACAACCCCCACCCGAATATCTGTCTGAACTCAAACAACCCCCACCCGAATATCTGTCTGAACTCAAACAACCCCCACCCGAATATCTGTCTGAACTCAAACAACCCCCACCCGAATATCTGTCTGAACTCAAACAACCCCCACCCGAATATCTGTCTGAACTCAAACAACCCCCACCCGAATATCTGTCTGAACTCAAACAACCCCCACCCGAATATCTGTCTGAACTCAAACAACCCCCACCCGAATATCTGTCTGAACTCAAACAACCCCCACCCGAATATCTGTCTGAACTCAAACAACCCCCACCCGAATATCTGTCTGAACTCAAACAACCCCCACCCGAATATCTGTCTGAACTCAAACAACCCCCACCCGAATATCTGTCTGAACTCAAACAACCCCCACCCGAATATCTGTCTGAACTCAAACAACCCCCACCCGAATATCTGTCTGAACTCAAACAACCCCCACCCGAATATCTGTCTGAACTCAAACAACCCCCACCCGAATATCTGTCTGAACTCAAACAACCCCCACCCGAATATCTGTCTGAACTCAAACAACCCCCACCCGAATATCTGTCTGAACTCAAACAACCCCCACCCGAATATCTGTCTGAACTCAAACAACCCCCACCCGAATATCTGTCTGAACTCAAACAACCCCCACCCGAATATCTGTCTGAACTCAAACAACCCCCACCCGAATATCTGTCTGAACTCAAACAACCCCCACCCGAATATCTGTCTGAACTCAAACAACCCCCACCCGAATATCTGTCTGAACTCAAACAACCCCCACCCGAATATCTGTCTGAACTCAAACAACCCCCACCCGAATATCTGTCTGAACTCAAACAACCCCCACCCGAATATCTGTCTGAACTCAAACAACCCCCACCCGAATATCTGTCTGAACTCAAACAACCCCCACCCGAATATCTGTCTGAACTCAAACAACCCCCACCCGAATATCTGTCTGAACTCAAACAACCCCCACCCGAATATCTGTCTGAACTCAAACAACCCCCACCCGAATATCTGTCTGAACTCAAACAACCCCCACCCGAATATCTGTCTGAACTCAAACAACCCCCACCCGAATATCTGTCTGAACTCAAACAACCCCCACCCGAATATCTGTCTGAACTCAAACAACCCCCACCCGAATATCTGTCTGAACTCAAACAACCCCCACCCGAATATCTGTCTGAACTCAAACAACCCCCACCCGAATATCTGTCTGAACTCAAACAACCCCCACCCGAATATCTGTCTGAACTCAAACAACCCCCACCCGAATATCTGTCTGAACTCAAACAACCCCCACCCGAATATCTGTCTGAACTCAAACAACCCCCACCCGAATATCTGTCTGAACTCAAACAACCCCCACCCGAATATCTGTCTGAACTCAAACAACCCCCACCCGAATATCTGTCTGAACTCAAACAACCCCCACCCGAATATCTGTCTGAACTCAAACAACCCCCACCCGAATATCTGTCTGAACTCAAACAACCCCCACCCGAATATCTGTCTGAACTCAAACAACCCCCACCCGAATATCTGTCTGAACTCAAACAACCCCCACCCGAATATCTGTCTGAACTCAAACAACCCCCACCCGAATATCTGTCTGAACTCAAACAACCCCCACCCGAATATCTGTCTGAACTCAAACAACCCCCACCCGAATATCTGTCTGAACTCAAACAACCCCCACCCGAATATCTGTCTGAACTCAAACAACCCCCACCCGAATATCTGTCTGAACTCAAACAACCCCCACCCGAATATCTGTCTGAACTCAAACAACCCCCACCCGAATATCTGTCTGAACTCAAACAACCCCCACCCGAATATCTGTCTGAACTCAAACAACCCCCACCCGAATATCTGTCTGAACTCAAACAACCCCCACCCGAATATCTGTCTGAACTCAAACAACCCCCACCCGAATATCTGTCTGAACTCAAACAACCCCCACCCGAATATCTGTCTGAACTCAAACAACCCCCACCCGAATATCTGTCTGAACTCAAACAACCCCCACCCGAATATCTGTCTGAACTCAAACAACCCCCACCCGAATATCTGTCTGAACTCAAACAACCCCCACCCGAATATCTGTCTGAACTCAAACAACCCCCACCCGAATATCTGTCTGAACTCAAACAACCCCCACCCGAATATCTGTCTGAACTCAAACAACCCCCACCCGAATATCTGTCTGAACTCAAACAACCCCCACCCGAATATCTGTCTGAACTCAAACAACCCCCACCCGAATATCTGTCTGAACTCAAACAACCCCCACCCGAATATCTGTCTGAACTCAAACAACCCCCACCCGAATATCTGTCTGAACTCAAACAACCCCCACCCGAATATCTGTCTGAACTCAAACAACCCCCACCCGAATATCTGTCTGAACTCAAACAACCCCCACCCGAATATCTGTCTGAACTCAAACAACCCCCACCCGAATATCTGTCTGAACTCAAACAACCCCCACCCGAATATCTGTCTGAACTCAAACAACCCCCACCCGAATATCTGTCTGAACTCAAACAACCCCCACCCGAATATCTGTCTGAACTCAAACAACCCCCACCCGAATATCTGTCTGAACTCAAACAACCCCCACCCGAATATCTGTCTGAACTCAAACAACCCCCACCCGAATATCTGTCTGAACTCAAACAACCCCCACCCGAATATCTGTCTGAACTCAAACAACCCCCACCCGAATATCTGTCTGAACTCAAACAACCCCCACCCGAATATCTGTCTGAACTCAAACAACCCCCACCCGAATATCTGTCTGAACTCAAACAACCCCCACCCGAATATCTGTCTGAACTCAAACAACCCCCACCCGAATATCTGTCTGAACTCAAACAACCCCCACCCGAATATCTGTCTGAACTCAAACAACCCCCACCCGAATATCTGTCTGAACTCAAACAACCCCCACCCGAATATCTGTCTGAACTCAAACAACCCCCACCCGAATATCTGTCTGAACTCAAACAACCCCCACCCGAATATCTGTCTGAACTCAAACAACCCCCACCCGAATATCTGTCTGAACTCAAACAACCCCCACCCGAATATCTGTCTGAACTCAAACAACCCCCACCCGAATATCTGTCTGAACTCAAACAACCCCCACCCGAATATCTGTCTGAACTCAAACAACCCCCACCCGAATATCTGTCTGAACTCAAACAACCCCCACCCGAATATCTGTCTGAACTCAAACAACCCCCACCCGAATATCTGTCTGAACTCAAACAACCCCCACCCGAATATCTGTCTGAACTCAAACAACCCCCACCCGAATATCTGTCTGAACTCAAACAACCCCCACCCGAATATCTGTCTGAACTCAAACAACCCCCACCCGAATATCTGTCTGAACTCAAACAACCCCCACCCGAATATCTGTCTGAACTCAAACAACCCCCACCCGAATATCTGTATGAACTCAAACAACCCCCACCCGAATATCTGTCTGAACTCAAACAACCCCCACCCGAATATCTGTCTGAACTCAAACAACCCCCACCCGAATATCTGTCTGAACTCAAACAACCCCCACCCGAATATCTGTATGAACTCAAACAACCCCCACCCGAATATCTGTCTGAACTCAAACAACCCCCACCCGAATATCTGTCTGAACTCAAACAACCCCCACCCGAATATCTGTATGAACTCAAACAACCCCCACCCGAATATCTGTCTGAACTCAAACAACCCCCACCCGAATATCTGTATGAACTCAAACAACCCCCACCCGAATATCTGTCTGAACTCAAACAACCCCCACCCGAATATCTGTCTGAACTCAAACAACCCCCACCCGAATATCTGTCTGAACTCAAACAACCCCCACCCGAATATCTGTCTGAACTCAAACAACCCCCACCCGAATATCTGTATGAACTCAAACAACCCCCACCCGAATATCTGTCTGAACTCAAACAACCCCCACCCGAATATCTGTCTGAACTCAAACAACCCCCACCCGAATATCTGTCTGAACTCAAACAAACCCCACCCGAATATCTGTCTGAACTCAAACAACCCCCACCCGAATATCTGTCTGAACTAAAACAACCCCCACCCGAATATCTGTCTGAACTCAAACAACCCCCACCCGAATATCTGTCTGAACTCAAACAACCCCCACCCGAATATCTGTCTGAACTCAAACAACCCCCACCCGAATATCTGTCTGAACTCAAACAACCCCCACCCGAATATCTGTCTGAACTCAAACAACCCCCACCCGAATATGTGTCTGAACTCAAACAACCCCCACCCGAATATCTGTGAACTCAAACAACCCCCACCCGAATATCTGTCTGAACTCAAACAACCCCCACCCGAATATCTGTCTGAACTCAAACAACCCCCACCCGAATATCTGTCTGAACTCAAACAACCCCCATCCCACTCCAGGTCCTGTTGTCTCAAGATACACTGCAAATCTTTACCTGCATAATTGATCGAGGTCACATTGGAGAGGCCATTGGGGGAAGAACCAAAAAAGTGTGTGTGTGTTTGTTTGGGGGGGGGGTAATAACGCACCAGATTTAAACAAAAACTGTAACACTTACGCGAGTCATTGAATAGTGTTTTTTATTTATTTAAAGAAATTGAAATTATAAAACTAGAAAAACAAAAATATTTTATTGCAGCGTAAAAACAAACGACACATCTTTGGACGCAATCATCATATCATTTTATCCCCCAAATGAACACCCAGGGGCGGATCATTTACTGGTGTCACAAAGGGTTTTCCTGACTGCTCTCATAAAAATTTTTTTTTAAAAATGTGTTCTTTTAAATAATTTGACCTAAATATTTCTAGCTAAAGGTATTTAAAAACTTTTTGCGTATGATACATAAAAAGCTATAGAAATGTGTTTCCCTTTTTGGATTTTAATATTTGCTTATATGCAATCAGCTATTCAATCAGTTATTAAATCAGCTACTAGATCAGCCCTTCAATCATTAATTCAATCAGCCATTCAATATTCAAAAATTTTTTTTATTAATAAACAATAAAATAAAAAAATTGGAGATTCTGGACATCTGAATATAGGCGAGAATCAAATAGTGAATTTTTTTAGGAACGACCAGGGAATTCTAGTAAATTTTGTCCTGGGGTACAAACTCAAAGTCGGCTCAAAACAAAACATTCACTTCGTATTTTCCAAAAATATATATACGTAAAAATTAATTTTAAAAGATGTTATGTTTCCTTTTCATAAGTTTCTAACTTTACAAAAAAAAATATTCCAAACAAGATACATTGAAGTTTGGTCATCAAAACAAGTCTTAGTTTGGAATATTATTTTTTAAATATTTTTTAAAACAATACATGACGCTTAGACACGACAATCAAACTGACTCTTTGACTCCACAACTTTTCCCACGACTACTACCACACAAAAAAAACGGTGTATTCCACGCATTCAACGTCAGTAAAATATTAAAAGTCTTCATTTCTTTCAAGGATTCTATAAACTTCCAACGGATTAGGGTAACGGTAAAATACTGATACTAAACAAGAGTTTATGACGTAGGAAGAGTAATGCGGATAGAAATTGTGGATTTTGGGCAAAATTTAGAGTTCATAGTCTTCGTGGGTTATAAGGAGTCGTTAAAAATAGTGGATTGTTATGGGATAGCCACTGGTCTTGCACCAACAACTTAATCAGCCCCATTTATAGCCCAATCCAATAAAAATTGTTTTTAACTTATCTAAGATTTGGTGATACATGTATTTAAGTACAATTAATTTTTTTCTTCCAGAATACCAATTTAAAATGTAAAATTTACCCATACTTAATAATTTTTAAATTGAGTTTTTTAACATCAGCGCACAACGAGCATGCAAGTCTAGCAAGGATGCACGGCCATGCAAATACTTGACCGACGCAGCGCAGCAGTTTAGATTTATTGCGCAGAAAAATGTTGATTAGGGTAATACAGGGGCGGATTAAGACTGCACGGGGCCCCTGGCTGAAATTCAAACTCGGGCCCTATCCAGCCTTTAGATTAAATGATTGCTAGCAGCTAATATAAGACTGTAACTTGTAACTATGCAGCCAAATAGATTATTCATGAAAATCCGAACACGAAGAAATAGCTGTTAGCGGGTATCGTACAATTTACTGTAAAAGACTATTTGAAAAATAAAAATGCAAATTTAAAAAAATGCCACACCCCACCGGGGGATCGATCCCGCGAACGCTTGCGCCAATAGACTACATACTACATATATCGGATTAGACCACCAGAGCTCAAAGAAAATTTTCATTTTAAGATATATAAGTAATATTCTTTAATAATTTCTCTCTGTGAGCCAATCAAATCAGGTTTTTTCGATTACTATTTTAAGACTATCGTATCGGAATAGATATCAGATTATAATAATAGATACGATTTTATTAATTTATTTAATTTATCATATTTTCTGCGATTCGTGTAAACATTTGTCCATCTTTATTATAAAATATACTAAATTTAGGGGCCCCTAAATCATCGGGGGTCCCCGGCTTTAGCCCGTTCAGCCCCCACGTTAATCCGCCATAGGGGTAATATAATATATATATATATAATATATATAAATTATAAATAGAATAACACGTGCAAAATTTTTCACAAAAAAAAAGATGTTGTTCAACTTTGCTAACGAGTTTTTTTATTTTTTAAAAACTATTTATTTAATTTTCATTTTTTTATTATTATTTTTTTAAAAATAAATTTTGCACACGAATCAAAGAACCTTAGAGGGAACATTGCTTCTCACCATACTTAAGTTTTTGTTACTTAGGTTTGTGATTGTTAATACTCTTTTTCAAATGTTTTATTTTGATAATTTCTTATTTTGTAGTTTTTAAAATCGTTGAGTTATTCTCGATGATCAAACCCTCCTGATAACGAAGTATTTAAAGCTCACTGCACTTGGGTAATAATCAATTTAGTCAATGTAGAAAAATGTGACAACTGACAAACTAAAACTCTTGAAGTAAAGAGAATATCTTTAACAAGTTCAAACAGAACTTATAAATTAATGCTGTGATGCGAGAGAAAGATTGGGTTAAAACCGTGTTTCTCAATTACTTTCTGTCATGCCCCCTCTAGGAAGAAAGAAAACATTTCGCGCCCCCGCGCGACTGTAAATAGTATCATTTGTCTATAAAATTGTTTTAAGTAGACCTCTGCATAACGGTCAAACGAGCCCCCCTTTACGGAGCCTCGCGCCCCCCCCCCTGAGAAACACTGTGTTAAAGCAAGATTCACATGTATACTAGGGCCATAATAACCAGAGAGTTGATAGTGGGTTATATCATAAATGGAAGAAGAAGAAAAGAGAGAGAGAGGGGGGGATGGAAGAAGGGAAAGGGTGCACGAAAGGGTGGAGAGAGAGAGAGAGATTATGAGAGAAAGTGAGAAGAGAGCAAAGGGGTAGGGAAAAGGGGAAGGGGAAGATATTTAATAGTAATAGTGATAAGAAATTCAATCCGAGCGACCCTGTGAAAATATTTGTGCAACTTGGCGTGACCAATGCAAACAAGTGAACTAAATTAGGTTAAGTGGCTCGACCAATCCGTGCCAGGCCGGGCGGGGAACGCCCGAGTTATTCAGTGACGTCAGACGTGAACGTACGTCATGGTTCATAACATTGGAATATTTCATAGCGCAGTTGCTAGAAACTTTAAGCAAAGTTGTTTATTTACGTTTCGTATAAAAAAGGCGTCGCAAATTGTCCCGCGGGCCGCTGGGCCGTGAGAGTCTATTCGAGGTGGGTCGCATCTATGGCGGTTTAAGGGGGGGGGGCTGAACGGGCTAAAGCCAGGGGCCCCCGATGATTTAGGGCCCCCAAACTTAGCATATTTTATAATAAATGTGGACAAATGTATACATGAATTGCTGAAAATATGATAAATTAATAAAATCTCATCTATTAAAATGATCTCTTTTCCCACACGATAGTCTTAGCAGTCAAAAAACCTGATTTGATAGGCTCAATAACAGAAATTATTAAAGAATAATATATATATATATTCTAAATTGACAAACCTAAATTAGCTCTCGTGGCCGAATGTAAAGTACTAAGGCTTGTGGTGCAAGTGGTGGCGGGTTCGATCCCCGGGAGGGGTGTGAATTTTTTTTTCATGTGTTTTTTAATTTTATAAATTGTCTTATACACTCAATTTTAGGATACCGCAAAAAGTTATTTCTTCGAATTCGGGTTTTTCATGAATAATCATTTTGGATGAATATTTACAAGTTACAGTCTTATATTAGCTGCTATCTTATCTTATCTTATCTGTTTACAGACGCTCCTTCTATACAGAAGATTATTGCGTCCTACGCTTATCTATGGTTTGTGTTTAGTCCTGCATTTTTATCAGAGATTTAAATGTTGATAAAGTGTTGGTTTTCCTGGATTCATCAGGCAACCCATTCCACGCCCGAATTCCGGACGGGAAAAAGGAAAACTTGTATGTGTTTGTTCTTGCATACGGAATAAGAAAGGTGTTTTTATCCTTATGTCTATCTGAGGGTTGTATTAAGTTATCTTTGTGTTGTATTTCTAAATTAGAATTAATTGCTTTATGTATGATTACTACTTTGCTCTTGGTTCTTCTATCCTCTAGTGTTTCAAGGTTTAATGATTTAACTAATGGTGTTACTCTTGTCAGTTTCGAATATTCTCCAGTAATGAATCTGGCAGCTCTTTTTTGAATTTGTTCTAGTTTATCAATGTTTTCTTTGGTGGATGGGTCCCATACAGAAGATGCATATTCTAGTACAGGTCTCACCAAAGTGAGGTAGCATTTTAGTTTTATATCTCTATTACATTTGTTAAAGTTCCTTTTTATAAAGCCTAAGGTTTTGTTTGATTTTTTAATAACTTCATTGACATGGGGATTCCATGATAGTTTCTCATTTATTAAGACTGCTATCAATCATTTTATCTAAAGGTACACTGGCTGGATAGGGCCCCAGTTTGAATTGCAGCCAGGGGCCCCGTGCAGTCTTAATCCGCCCCTGGGTCGCATGCAGTAGTTCACTCCCGAAAAGAGAGGGGATGCGGGGGTGGTGGTTTAAACATTCAAAAACAAAGTAAACGATAAAATGTGCCAAATCTTTATTTATAGGAACCTAAACGGTTTTCAAGATTGTAATCTCCTATTGATTTCTCCTACTCAGCGTTATAACAGATCGGACTCCGCTTCCTGTATCATAGCTAAGCAATATTTGCTTCAGTGAGACCCTCTGTAAGTGAGACCCTCTGTAAGTGAGACCCTCTGTAAGTGAGACCCCCTGTAAATGAGACCCTCTGTAAGTGAGACCCTCTGTAAGTGAGACCTCCTGTAAATGAGACCCTCTGTAAGTGAGACCCTCTGTAAGTGAGACCTCCTTTGGGTGAGACCCCCTGTAAGTGGGACCCCCTTTAAGTGAGAACCTCTGTAAGTGAGACCCCTGTAAGTGAGACCCTCTGTAAGTGAGACCCCTGTAAGTGAGACCCTCTGTAAGTGAGACCCTCTGTAAGTGAGACCCTCTGTAAGTGAGACCCCTTTTAGTGAGACCCTGTGTAAGTGAGACCATCTGTAAGTAAGACCCCCTGTGAGACCCCCTGTAAGTTAGACCCTC
>CALYLW010001444.1:20891-156020 GCA_944989445.1 Ampullaceana balthica
CTGTAAGTGAGACCCCCTGCATGGCCGTACGCAGGGGGGTTCGTACGTTCGAACGAACCCCCTTTTGCGAATGTGTGCCCTTTTTTGTGTAAAAAAATAGATCTTGACATTATTGAGAGATTTTGGAGATCCCACTACAGAATATGAGGGGCCAGTGTTATGATGGTGCTGCATCTATGTCGGGCGCTATATCAGGAGTTCAAGCGCGTATTCTGCGAGAGGCCCCTTTGGTGGTATACACACACTGCAGCAATCACGCCTTAAAGCTAGTGATCACGCATTCGTGCAGACTTCCCGATGTGCTTAACATTGACTAACATGATTGACAAATTAAAAGAAACCTGCATGTTTTTGTTTTTTTTAACAACAGCCCAAAGCGCGAATCCTTGTTGAAAAAGTCATAAAACAAGTCTTTGACAGTGCTAAACGGAAGGCACTTACAGATTTGTGCAAAACAAGATGGGCTGAGCGCCACGAAGCATACAAAAACTTATATTAATCGTATGTTTACATTTGTCACACTCTTGAGATAATTTCACTGCCACGATGAAAACACAACGACCAAGGATTTGATCCAAGTTTGACTACAAATGGTGATTGGGACACGGACAGTAAGTCTCGAGCAACGTCACTTCTTCATTCCTTGTGTAACTTCACATTTATTGTGACGTTTTTTGTAACATACAAACTGTTATCTAGGTGTTAAGGAATAACAGTCGAACTTCAGAAAGAAGCGATTGACATAATTCAGGATACGTCACTTATCGAAAACGTCAAGCAAGAGTTTAGAGAGATTAGAACAAATGTATATTCTTATTTTCAAAACACTTATGATCATATCATTATCATGGTGCAGTCTGTAGGAGCTGAAGCTTCAATGCCCAGAATTGCTAAGCAGCAAATCTACCGAAGCAATGTGTGCGTAGAAACAACAATGCAACATTATATGCGGGACTTAATTAATCCATTTCTGGAGCACATCATTGCTGAACTAGATATGCGGTTCTCTGGCTTAACCAGGACATCCTCACAACTGTTAGCTCTTGTGTCAAGTGCTGTTAGAAATTGTATGTATGAAGATCTGAAAGGCTATGTGGATTTATATGAGCAAGATCTGCCTTCACCAGAAGTGCTGCCCAAAGAGTTTACCAGGTGGAAATTGAGATTAAGCCAATGTGAAGAGTCAAAGCTACCACAAAAAAATGCACGGAAGCTATGAAACATTGCAATTAATCGATGTATCGAAATATTTATTGCTTACTGAAAATCGCGCGTGTGATTCCAGTGACTTCTTTCGCGTGTGAGCGAAGGTTCAGTGCACTCCGACGTTTGCACAATTACATGAGATGTTCAATGGTGCAGGAAAGACTTACCGAGCTTGCATTGATGCATCACTACGCTTTCAATATCAACGAAAACAGTGTTTTACAGATATTTGTTGACAAAAAATCCAGGGAGGGTTTACATCGAAGATGTTCTAAAATAAACCTCATAGCATCGTGGTCTTTCGCCTTGTCAGTTCTGTACCATAATGTATGTAATTCAAATTCTTTACGCTTGCGCCTGCAGATTTCATTATTAATAGGAAAAGAAATCAATGATAGAGTACTTTCATTTTAAAATAAAATACTATTTTGGAAGCTTTTATTTACAGTGTTAATTTTTTTATTGCATGAAAACCCACTTTTTTGGTATGCACTGAATTTATATATATATATATTTTATATTTATATATATATATATATATATATATATATATATATATATATATATATATATATATATATATTGGGGAAAACGAGGCAAAAAAGACGAGAAGTTTAATTAACGCCCTCAATAATTCATAAGTACATTATTATTGATTAAACATTTCTCATCCAATTTGAAGTCATAGCACCATATATTGTAGGTACAGTCAAATATCTCATACCGAGATTAATTTGTTTCAGAGTCTTACCAGTTCAGCGAAACACTCTTTCCATATACAGACTCGTGTGTCCCATACAAATCAATGTAAAATACGATAATCCGTTTCATGCAGAAAAAAATAATAGTTTTTCTAGAAATTTTATTAATATTTATTCAAATAAAATTACTTATGAATTGTTAAAGAGTGAAACAACTAGAATACAATTTAGATTTGAAACAAAAAACGTAAACAAAAAAATGAATTTATGACAAATAATTATTGCTTTTTAACTAGAAAAATGTTAAACACATTTGTTTTTGCAGACGCTTCAAAATTTGACGAGAATGGGATGTAACCGTTTCGTAGACATTCTTGACACTCCATTTGAAGCATACTTCACCTTGAGGTTGGTTCACATCTCACAAGCATCACACGAACGCGCTATAAAATACGCCAATATTGGTGCATTTGAGAGGTGCGGACTAACCTTAATTGTTCTTGAGAATAGTGTAGATCGTTGCTGTTGGCCGATTGTAGTTGCGCGCTAGATTCGCAACGTTGTTCTCGCTTTTCAATGTTTTTCGTTTTATTTGAACAGTGCACCCTCACCCCCCCCCTCTCTTATGATTGTCTTCTTGTGTGTTTTTTTCGAAGATAATTTATCAGTTTATTAAACTTTGCACATAAAAAAAATTACAAATACTGTCTTTATACAAAATTTGTAAAATCGGTTGATCACACACGAAAACAATACGCTAACAGACCGAGTGCTTAACACAGAATAATACTTCAGGGCGGAAGTGCCGGCTCACTAATGAATTTCCAGGAAAAAGGGAGTTTCCCTTTCTGCGTCACCGTTATGCGATCTTCGCTCGTTAAGGGAGCAGCTTTTTCCATTAAAATTTTGCTCGTTATGCGAAAATCTCGTTATGAGAGGTTTAACTTATTTTAACAAGAAATGCCTTCACGTCAAGTTTGCGAACCCCACCTAAAAAAAGTCTGGGTACGGCCTTGCCATGTAAGTGAGACCCCCTCCCCTGTAAGTGAACCCCCTGTATGGTTTGAAGTTGTTCATCAGTAAGTTTGGTCCTGAACTTTGATTTATTACATTGCGAGCTTGACATGTGTTTAATAGGTTCTCTCAAAAATAGACTTGATTAATCAGAACTGCCATAAAATCCTAAAAGAAGGTTAAGGTCAGTTATTTTAGAAACTGAACAAACTTGTATGATTAATCATGAGCTTTCCTCAGCCCTGAACTTATTTTGGAGAGTTCATCTTCCACATTAAAAGGGGTCAGAAAATTGGAAAGTTTCTTCATGTGGCTTGACGTCTACAATCATGTGATCAAACAATTTGTCATGCCTCGTTATGGCATCTGTGTCCTACCACTGAGTGGCGAGCCTCGTTGTGGCATCTGTATACCTACCACTGAGTGGCGAGCCTCGTTGTGGCATCTGTATACCTACCACTGAGTGGTGAGCCTCGTTGTGGCATCTGTATACCTACCACTGAGTGGTGAGCCTCGTTGTGGCATCTGTATACCTACCACTGAGTGGTGAGCCTCGTTGTGGCATCTGTATACCTACCACTGCGTGGTGAGCCTCGTTGTGGCATCTGTATACCTACCACTGAGTGGTGAGCCTCGTTGTGGCATCTGTATACCTACCACTGAGTGGTGAGCCTCGTTGTGGCATCTGTATACCTACCACTAAGTGGTGAGCCTCGTTGTGGCATCTGTGTCCTACCACTGAGTGGTGAGCCTCGTTATGGCATCTGTATACCTACCACTAAGTGGTGAGCCTCGTTGTGGCATCTGTATACCTACCACTAAGTGGTGAGCCTCGTTATGGCATCTGTATACCTACCACTGAGTGGTGAGCCTCGTTGTGGCATCTGTATACCTACCACTAAGTGGTGAGCCTCGTTGTGGCATCTGTATACCTACCACTGATTTGTGAGCCTCATTGTGGCATCTGTATACCTACCACTAAGTGGCGAGCCTCGTTGTGGCATCTGTATACCTACCACTGAGTGGCGAGCCTCGTTGTGGCATCTGTATACCTACCACTAAGTGGTGAGCCTCGTTGTGGCATCTGTATACCTACCACTGAGTGGCGAGCCTCGTTGTGGCATCTGTATACCTACCACTGAGTGGTGAGCCTCGTTGTGGCATCTGTATACCTACCACTAAGTGGTGAGCCTCGTTGTGGCATCTGTATACCTACCACTAAGTGGTGAGCCTCGTTGTGGCATCTGTGTCCTACCACTAAGGGGTGAGCCCGAGCTACTGGCATGTTGGGAAACGGTAGATAGAAAATGGGATATAATTTAGATATTGATATAATTATGAGACAAAGGGGCGGGGGTATTACATACTGCTATTTCTTGCTGTCAAGTATCGGGCCTCATTTGGGCCACGAGTTTGAGACCCCCTGGTGTAAACCCTTGAAAATTCCCAGCCCTGTAGACCTGTACCTTTGCAGATGGTTTTTAATTTATGTCTTTAAATATTTTTTGCATATCTCATTCAACAAATATCTTAATCCAAAATGCTGTAATCTCTTATTGTCTTAGTCTATGCCAATCTCTTTCAATGTACCGATACCTTAAATATAATGTATGAATGTTGTAATCTACCAAGGTACCGATCTCCCAGAAATCGAGTCCCACCAATATTTGAACCACCAATCGTTCGTCTGGTTCAACTGGTGTTATCGGTTAGTTTAACTAAATCTGCCCGCCAGATAAGACAATTTAATCAACTGGATATTCTAAGAAATACTTTCATTTACGGTAAAAGATAAAACGCAGCAAAAGAACCCATTCCTTATAGTGCAGGGCAGGGGTGTCCTAACTTTTTGAAAAGAGGGTCGTATTTCATAAAGTTAAAATACGTGAGGGTCGTGTTGAGGTAATTTTAAAAATGAAAAACGTTGTAACTAAGTTACGCGCTTTTAAATTATATAATTCCTTTTTTATGGTAATTTGTTTGCGTAATATTTTGTGGGTAAAAATAGGGACAATACATTTTCCATTTTCTAGACTATATTAACATCTTAATCCATAATAAATATTACTAAAATTGGATAAATAATGGCCAAATATAGAATAAATATATTTAACTAGGGGTAGTAGGGCGCCTACGGCGCTCACTTTTTTTTTGGGTCAAAAGCCCAAGTAACTTATCCTTGTTTGATAAATACGAAATATTAAACTTCCTGAAATGTACACAAAGTATTTTATAATTATAAATACTCAAATCCTATTTTTACATCGTTCCCTTTTCCAAAATTAAGATATAAGCTAAAACAATGACGTCATATAATATTTTTGTTACAGTGCGTCTTAAATTTATAATTAATTTGCACACCTTTTGATGTACACCTTGTATTAAATATAAGCTAAAAAATGGCGTCATAGCGCTACGGATCCATACTCCAACATGTGACTTGGGCTATTATATTGTTTATTATAAATCCTCAAATCCTCTTTTTACATCGTTCCCTTTTCCAAAATTAAAATATAAGCTAAAACAATGACGTCATATAATATTTTTTTACGGAAAGAATCTTTAATTTATAATTATTTTGCGCACCTCCCGATGCACACCTTGTATTATAAGCTCAAACAATGACGTCATATCATAGCGTTAGGGAGCCAATGATCCATCCATCCATCGGGACTTGGGCTATTAAATTATTTATTATTCTATTTACGGTATAATTCAAAGATAGTGTTAAAATATAAATAAAGCCAAAGATGATGTGGCCAAAATTAACTTAAAATTTTAAGTATACCGACGCCACATATATTTCCTTTTTGAGTTGGCGATAATAGACAATATTACGTAATTGATTTTTGCCATCGGACTTTATCTAGCTTCCTTCACATAACTTTGCTTTTTGTAATCAATATTCACGTTGGTAAAATAATAAAACGTGATTCGTGTTTTGTACTCAAAATAGCACATAGTTTCTGATTTTCTTATAAAAATTTCGTAGTTACAGAAAAAAATGCACGAGTCAATTAATTATTTAAGATGAGACCGCGGGCCAGTTAAAATTTAAACGCGGGAGGCATTAGGCCCGCGGGCCGGACTTAGGACACTCCAGCCTTAGCGGATCGACACACCCTTTCTACCACAAGAATACTACGGATAAAAGCAGCGAGACAGATAAAAAGGGTGAATTTTTAATAATATAATGCACTGCCTGAACTCTAGTCATCAGTTACTTGTGTTAAAAACTACTGCGCAGATCGTACAGGTTTGTCCCAGTGGGATTGACAACCTCATCACAACACCAACACCACCGCCTGGCGCTACAAGTGGTTGGACAAGGTGGGGTCAACAATCTAGGACCGTCGCTGCATTCAACACGTTCATGAACATTCTAGGACTGTGATTGCGAACCTATGGCACGCGTGCTACATGCGGCACGCAGAGCCACATCAGCCGGCACGCGACTTCAATATTATTTCTTTATCAAACCAGCCCAGCCAAACCCCCAAATTTCATTGGAGTAATTTGAGAGTGTTGGCACTTTGCTATATAAAATTATAATTAAGAGGGTGCTGGTTGCATTTTGGGCACGCGACCCCAAAAAGGTTCGCCATCACTGCTCTAGGAGAATGAAGATCAACTGAAACTTAAAATAAGTTATTTTTGACCTTTTCCTTGCCCTTTCTTCTGAGCTATATATACCTTTGACCATCATAACGTCTTTGCGTCTAATGTTTATCTTCCCTAACCCTAACTCTCATCCTTACATGTGTATATCCTGTCCCTAACCCAAACTCTCATCCTTACATGTGTATATCCTGTCCCTAACCCAAACTCTCATCCTTACATGTGTATATCCTGTCCCTAACCCAAACTCTCATCCTTACATGTGTATATCCTGTCCCTAACCCAAACTCTCATCCTTACATGTGTATATCCTGTCCCTAACCCAAACTCTCATCCTTACATGTGTATATCCTGTCCCTAACCCAAACTCTCATCCTTACATGTGTATATCCTGTCCCTAACCCAAACTCTCATCCTTACATGTGTATATCCTGTCCCTAACCCAAACTCTCATCCTTACATGTGTATATCCTGTCCCTAACCCTAAACTCTCATCCTTACATGTGTATATCCTGTCCCTAACCCAAACTCTCATCCTTACATGTGTATATCCTGTCCCTAACCCAAACTCTCATCCTTACATGTGTATATCCTGTCCCTAACCCAAACTCTCATCCTTACATGTGTATATCCTGTCCCTAACCCAAACTCTCATCCTTACATGTGTATATCCTGTCCCTAACCCAAACTCTCATCCTTACATGTGTATATCCTGTCCCTAACCCAAACTCTCATCCTTACATGTGTATATCCTGTCCCTAACCCAAACTCTCATCCTTACATGTGTATATCCTGTCCCTAACCCAAACTCTCATCCTTACATGTGTATATCCTGTCCCTAACCCAAACTCTCATCCTTACATGTGTATATCCTGTCCCTAACCCAAACTCTCATCCTTACATGTGTATATCCTGTCCCTAACCCAAACTCTCATCCTTACATGTGTATATCCTGTCCCTAACCCAAACTCTCATCCTTACATGTGTATATCCTGTCCCTAACCCAAACTCTCATCCTTACATGTGTATATCCTGTCCCTAACCCAAACTCTCATCCTTACATGTGTATATCCTGTCCCTAACCCAAACTCTCATCCTTACATGTGTATATCCTGTCCCTAACCCAAACTCTCATCCTTACATGTGTATATCCTGTCCCTAACCCAAACTCTCATCCTTACATGTGTATATCCTGTCCCTAACCCAAACTCTCATCCTTACATGTGTATATCCTGTCCCTAACCCAAACTCTCATCCTTACATGTGTATATCCTGTCCCTAACCCAAACTCTCATCCTTACATGTGTATATCCTGTCCCTAACCCTAACTCTCATCCTTACATGTGTATATCCTGTCCCTAACCCAAACTCTCATCCTTACATGTGTATATCCTGTCCCTAACCCAAACTCTCATCCTTACATGTGTATATCCTGTCCCTAACCCAAACTCTCATCCTTACATGTGTATATCCTGTCCCTAACCCAAACTCTCATCCTTACATGTGTATATCCTGTCCCTAACCCAAACTCTCATCCTTACATGTGTATATCCTGTCCCTAACCCAAACTCTCATCCTTACATGTGTATATCCTGTCCCTAACCCAAACTCTCATCCTTACATGTGTATATCCTGTCCCTAACCCAAACTCTCATCCTTACATGTGTATATCCTGTCCCTAACCCAAACTCTCATCCTTACATGTGTATATCCTGTCCCTAACCCTAACTCTCATCCTTACATGTGTATATCCTGTCCCTAACCCAAACTCTCATCCTTACATGTGTATATCCTGTCCCTAACCCAAACTCTCATCCTTACATGTGTATATCCTGTCCCTAACCCAAACTCTCATCCTTACATGTGTATATCCTGTCCCTAACCCAAACTCTCATCCTTACATGTGTATATCCTGTCCCTAACCCAAACTCTCATCCTTACATGTGTATATCCTGTCCCTAACCCAAACTCTCATCCTTACATGTGTATATCCTGTCCCTAACCCAAACTCTCATCCTTACATGTGTATATCCTGTCCCTAACCCAAACTCTCATCCTTACATGTGTATATCCTGTCCCTAACCCAAACTCTCATCCTTACATGTGTATATCCTGTCCCTAACCCAAACTCTCATCCTTACATGTGTATATCCTGTCCCTAACCCAAACTCTCATCCTTACATGTGTATATCCTGTCCCTAACCCAAACTCTCATCCTTACATGTGTATATCCTGTCCCTAACCCAAACTCTCATCCTTACATGTGTATATCCTGTCCCTAACCCAAACTCATCCTTACATGTGTATATCCTGTCCCTAACCCAAACTCTCATCCTTACATGTGTATATCCTGTCCCTAACCCAAACTCTCATCCTTACATGTGTATATCCTGTCCCTAACCCAAACTCTCATCCTTACATGTGTATATCCTGTCCCTAACCCAAACTCTCATCCTTACATGTGTATATCCTGTCCCTAACCCAAACTCTCATCCTTACATGTGTATATCCTGTCCCTAACCCAAACTCTCATCCTTACATGTGTATATCCTGTCCCTAACCCAAACTCTCATCCTTACATGTGTATATCCTGTCCCTAACCCAAACTCTCATCCTTACATGTGTATATCCTGTCCCTAACCCTAACTCTCATCCTTACATGTGTATATCCTGTCCCTAACCCAAACTCTCATCCTTACATGTGTATATCCTGTCCCTAACCCAAACTCTCATCCTTACATGTGTATATCCTGTCCCTAACCCAAACTCTCATCCTTACATGTGTATATCCTGTCCCTAACCCAAACTCTCATCCTTACATGTGTATATCCTGTCCCTAACCCAAACTCTCATCCTTACATGTGTATATCCTGTCCCTAACCCAAACTCTCATCCTTACATGTGTATATCCTGTCCCTAACCCAAACTCTCATCCTTACATGTGTATATCCTGTCCCTAACCCAAACTCTCCTACATGTATATCCGTCTAACCCAAACTCTCATCCTTACATGTGTATATCCTGTCCCTAACCCTAACTCTCATCCTTACATGTGTATATCCTGTCCCTAACCCAAACTCTCATCCTTACATGTGTATATCCTGTCCCTAACCCAAACTCTCATCCTTACATGTGTATATCCTGTCCCTAACCCAAACTCTCATCCTTACATGTGTATATCCTGTCCCTAACCCAAACTCTCATCCTTACATGTGTATATCCTGTCCCTAACCCAAACTCTCATCCTTACATGTGTATATCCTGTCCCTAACCCAAACTCTCATCCTTACATGTGTATATCCTGTCCCTAACCCAAACTCTCATCCTTACATGTGTATATCCTGTCCCTAACCCAAACTCTCATCCTTACATGTGTATATCCTGTCCCTAACCCAAACTCTCATCCTTACATGTGTATATCCTGTCCCTAACCCAAACTCTCATCCTTACATGTGTATATCCTGTCCCTAACCCAAACTCTCATCCTTACATGTGTATATCCTGTCCCTAACCCAAACTCTCATCCTTACATGTGTATATCCTGTCCCTAACCCAAACTCTCATCCTTACATGTGTATATCCTGTCCCTAACCCAAACTCTCATCCTTACATGTGTATATCCTGTCCCTAACCCAAACTCTCATCCTTACATGTGTATATCCTGTCCCTAACCCAAACTCTCATCCTTACATGTGTATATCCTGTCCCTAACCCAAACTCTCATCCTTACATGTGTATATCCTGTCCCTAACCCAAACTCTCATCCTTACATGTGTATATCCTGTCCCTAACCCAAACTCTCATCCTTACATGTGTATATCCTGTCCCTAACCCAAACTCTCATCCTTACATGTGTATATCCTGTCCCTAACCCAAACTCTCATCCTTACATGTGTATATCCTGTCCCTAACCCAAACTCTCATCCTTACATGTGTATATCCTGTCCCTAACCCAAACTCTCATCCTTACATGTGTATATCCTGTCCCTAACCCAAACTCTCATCCTTACATGTGTATATCCTGTCCCTAACCCAAACTCTCATCCTTACATGTGTATATCCTGTCCCTAACCCAAACTCTCATCCTTACATGTGTATATCCTGTCCCTAACCCAAACTCTCATCCTTACATGTGTATATCCTGTCCCTAACCCAAACTCTCATCCTTACATGTGTATATCCTGTCCCTAACCCAAACTCTCATCCTTACATGTGTATATCCTGTCCCTAACCCAAACTCTCATCCTTACATGTGTATATCCTGTCCCTAACCCAAACTCTCATCCTTACATGTGTATATCCTGTCCCTAACCCAAACTCTCATCCTTACATGTGTATATCCTGTCCCTAACCCAAACTCTCATCCTTACATGTGTATATCCTGTCCCTAACCCAAACTCTCATCCTTACATGTGTATATCCTGTCCCTAACCCAAACTCTCATCCTTACATGTGTATATCCTGTCCCTAACCCAAACTCTCATCCTTACATGTGTATATCCTGTCCCTAACCCAAACTCTCATCCTTACATGTGTATATCCTGTCCCTAACCCAAACTCTCATCCTTACATGTGTATATCCTGTCCCTAACCCAAACTCTCATCCTTACATGTGTATATCCTGTCCCTAACCCAAACTCTCATCCTTACATGTGTATATCCTGTCCCTAACCCAAACTCTCATCCTTACATGTGTATATCCTGTCCCTAACCCAAACTCTCATCCTTACATGTGTATATCCTGTCCCTAACCCAAACTCTCATCCTTACATGTGTATATCCTGTCCCTAACCCAAACTCTCATCCTTACATGTGTATATCCTGTCCCTAACCCAAACTCTCATCCTTACATGTGTATATCCTGTCCCTAACCCAAACTCTCATCCTTACATGTGTATATCCTGTCCCTAACCCAAACTCTCATCCTTACATGTGTATATCCTGTCCCTAACCCAAACTCTCATCCTTACATGTGTATATCCTGTCCCTAACCCAAACTCTCATCCTTACATGTGTATATCCTGTCCCTAACCCAAACTCTCATCCTTACATGTGTATATCCTGTCCCTAACCCAAACTCTCATCCTTACATGTGTATATCCTGTCCCTAACCCAAACTCTCATCCTTACATGTGTATATCCTGTCCCTAACCCAAACTCTCATCCTTACATGTGTATATCCTGTCCCTAACCCTAACTCTCATCCTTACATGTGTATATCCTGTCCCTAACCCTAACTCTCATCCTTACATGTGTATATCCTGTCCCTAACCCTAAACTCTCATCCTTACATGTGTATATCCTGTCCCTAACCCTAACTCTCATCCTTACATGTGTATATCCTGTCCCTAACCCAAACTCTCATCCTTACATGTGTATATCCTGTCCCTAACCCTAACTCTCATCCTTACATGTGTATATCCTGTCCCTAACCCTAACTCTCATCCTTACATGTGTATATCCTGTCCCTAACCCAAACTCTCATCCTTACATGTGTATATCCTGTCCCTAACCCAAACTCTCATCCTTACATGTGTATATCTGTCCCTAACCCAAACTCTCATCCTTACATGTGTATATCCTGTCCCTAACCCAAACTCTCATCCTTACATGTGTATATCCTGTCCCTAACCCAAACTCTCATCCTTACATGTGTATATCCTGTCCCTAACCCAAACTCTCATCCTTACATGTGTATATCCTGTCCCTAACCCTAACTCTCATCCTTACATGTGTATATCCTGTCCCTAACCCAAACTCTCATCCTTACATGTGTATATCCTGTCCCTAACCCTAACTCTCATCCTTACATGTGTATATCCTGTCCCTAACCCTAACTCTCATCCTTACATGTGTATATCCTGTCCCTAACCCAAACTCTCATCCTTACATGTGTATATCCTGTCCCTAACCCTAAACTCTCATCCTTACATGTGTATATCCTGTCCCTAACCCTAACTCTCATCCTTACATGTGTATATCCTGTCCCTAACCCTAACTCTCATCCTTACATGTGTATATCCTGTCCCTAACCCTAAACTCTCATCCTTACATGTGTATATCCTGTCCCTAACCCAAACTCTCATCCTTACATGTGTATATTCTGTCCCTAACCCAAACTCTCATCCTTACATGTGTATATCCTGTCCCTAACCCTAACTCTCATCCTTACATGTGTATATCCTGTCCCTAACCCAAACTCTCATCCTTACATGTGTATATCCTGTCCCTAACCCTAACTCTCATCCTTACATGTGTATATCCTGTCCCTAACCCTAACTCTCATCCTTACATGTGTATATCCTGTCCCTAACCCTAACTCTCATCCTTACATGTGTATATCCTGTCCCTAACCCTAACTCTCATCCTTACATGTGTATATCCTGTCCCTAACCCTAACTCTCATCCTTACATGTGTATATCCTGTCCCTAACCCTAACTCTCATCCTTACATGTGTATATCCTGTCCCTAACCCTAACTCTCATCCTTACATGTGTATATCCTGTCCCTAACCCTAACTCTCATCCTTACATGTGTATATCCTGTCCCTAACCCTAACTCTCATCCTTACATGTGTATATCCTGTCCCTAACCCAAACTCTCATCCTTACATGTGTATATCCTGTCCCTAACCCTACGTCTGTCTACTCCAAATAATTCCCCACGCCTGCTACCATAGCAACCATGATTAGCATACACCCCCCTTCCCCCAAATCTATGCACCAAATAATAAATAATAAACTTTGCATTTCTCACATCCATCAAATTACACCCCACCCATACACGTCTCACACACACACATCATTGCAGCATGACTGAAGAGCCATGTATACAAAGTTAATGGTTTGATTTAAATTAGTATTACTTCCTATTTGTTAATGTTGAACACACAATCACATTTATAAAATGAGAGAGAGAAATAGGGAGAGAGAGAGAGAGAGATGAGAGAGGAGAGAGAGAGAGAGAGAGGAGAGAGAGAGAGAGAGAGAGAGAGAGAGAGAGAGAGAGAGAGAGAGAGAGAGACTAAATAGGATTAATTTAAAATGATTTGTTGCGTAACACACTTATTTTCACTTGTCGCAAATACCTCACTAATCATAAACCAAATACCTCAATTATCATAGACCCAATACCTCACTTATCATAAACCCAATACCTCACTTATCATAAACCCAATACCTCACTTATCATAAACCCAATGCCTCACTTATCATAAACCCAATACCTCACTTATCGTAAACCCAATACCTCACTTATCATAAACCCAATACCTAAATAATCATAAACCCAATACCTCACTTATCATAAACCCAATACCTCACTTATCATAAACCCAATACCTCACTTATCATAAACCCAACACCTCACTAATCATTAACCCAATACCTCACTTATCATAAACCCCATACCTCACTAATCATTAACCCAATACCTCAATTATCATAAACCCCATACCTCACTTATCATAAACCCAATACCTCACTTATCATAAACCCAATACCCCACTAATCATAAACCCCATACCTCACTAATCATTAACCCAATACCTCACTTATCATAAACCCAATACCTCACTAATCATAAACCCCAATACCTCACTTATCATAAACCCAATACCTCACTTATCATAAACCCAATACCTCACTAATCATAAACCCCAATACCTCACTTATCATAAACCCAATACCTAAACTAATCATTAACCCAATACCTCACTTATCATAAACCCCATACCTCACTAATCATTAACCCAATACCTCACTAATCATTAGCCCAATACCTCACTAATCATTAACCCAATAACTCACTTATCATAAACCCCATATCTCACTTATCATAAACCCAATACCTCACTTATCATAAACCCAATACCTCACTTATCATAAACCCAATACCTCACTTATCATAAACCCCATACCTCACTAATCATTAACCTAATAAATCACTTATCATAAACCCAATACCTCACTTATCATAAACCCCATACCTCACTAATCATTAACCCAATACCTCACTTATCGTAAACCCAATACCTCACTAATCATAAACCCAATACCTCACTAATCATTAACCCCATACCTTACTAATCATTAACCCAATACCTCACTAATCATTAGCGCAATACACATTAGTGGGTTTTATTCCAATATTTCAATTTTTAGTGTAATTGAATTTTCGTAGACATTTTGAAAAATAAATACTTTTTTTTTAAAAAAAGCTATTTATAAAACCAAGCAGTAAATGTCCTCACAAATTTAATTTCGCCTTTAGCTACAAAAAAAATAAATAAATAAATAAATAAAATTGCAAAGCAAATAATGGTACAAAAATAGAAAAGATTGAGAAAGGGTTTTCCGCAAAACATTTGGTTTAGTGGTAATTTATCCACCTATTCCTTTAAATAGTACTATAATCAGTTCCTTTGGCGTTACATTCCGTGTAGGGACATTTGAGTCAACAACGTCCTTCGACTCAGACCTGACTCATGCTGTTCAGACCTGACTCATGCTGTTCAGACCTGACTCATGCTGTTCAGACCTGACTCATGCTGTTCAGACCTGACTCATTCTGTTCTTTTCCATGTTTGGATTCCCAGTTAAAAAAAAATATTTTTTACATCTTTTTGTTTCCTAATTTCTTGTTCATATCCAATCATGGGTTGATTTCTCTAATTACAAAATTTACTTTCACTTCCTTGATTCGCGGGTGGGGTGCATGGGGGCGTTTAATGGAAATTTCAGTATCTCCGCGGGAGGTAATGATGAAGGGTCAATATCGAAAACTGGCTTTATATAGAGTATAGAGCCAAAGGAAAGCTATTATCAACTTCAGTGGCGCAGTCATCCAGAAAAGTGAACAATCAGCCCAGACTCATGCGTATCTTCTTTAATTATTTTAGTGTCTTTCTTTTTCCCTCATCACTTCATTAACTTCATAGTATAGGCTTTTAGTCGAATTTTTACTTCTTATCCTTTTTTCAAATATTGTACGTATTTTTATGTATGTGTTTGTGTGTGATGTTAGTGTGTGTAATGTTAGTGTGTGTGATGTTAGTGTGTGTAATGTTAGTGTGTGTGATGTAAGTGTGTGTAATGTTAGTGTGTGTGATGTTAGTGTGTGTAATGTTAGTGTGTGTGATGTTAGTGTGTGTGATGTAAGTGTGTGTAATGTTAGTGTGTGTGATGTTAGTGTGTGTGATGTTAGTGTGTGTGTTAGTGTGTGATGTTAGTGTGTGTGATGTTAGTGTGTGTAATGTTAGTGTGTGTGATGTTAGTGTGTGTGATGTAAGTGTATGTGATGTTAGTGTGTGTGATGTTAGTGTGTGTAATGTTAGTGTGTGTAATGTTAGTGTGTGTGATGTTAGTGTGTGTGATGTAAGTGTATGTGATGTTAGTGTGTGTGATGTTAGTGTGTGTGATGTAAGTGTGTGTGATGTTAGTGTGTGTGATATAAGTGTGTGTGATGTTAGTGTGTGTGATGTTAGTGTGTGTGAGTGCGTGTTGTTAAGTTACTGTGGTGATCTTGCTTTGTTTATTGAGCCCATGTCAAACAGAGAATCGCGCTTTTACTTCTTGTTGTAAACAAGTATCGAATTATCATTCCAGCTTCACCAAAAATAGTCATTAGTTCAGCCCTTTTAACTACTGTCAAATAAACTCATTGATACTTTAAAATGTACCTACGCACTTTTACCCCTCTATAGAATGTGGAAACACGGGACAATAGACGCCCACAAGAAACTTCAAAACAAACAAAAGTTGACGATCTACAATTTAATCGGATTGTCATTTGTAATCGGTAAAATAGATTAACTTCAGCTACCAACCAAACGAAGTATTAACTGAACAGCGGGAAACAATTACATTGTATAAGCGACCACAGCTGCACGTTCAGAACAAGTTGCCGTTTCCCACAGAGATTCTTACAAAATTTCAGATCAATATATGAACTTTTTATTGTCACTTATCACAGCTCTACTACCTACGTCACACATCTCAGAATCCTTACAATTTCGACTGTTCTTTTGTCTTGACTCACGGAGGAATTTCCTTTTATAGCCTAGAAATAATTAATAGACATGCGTCACCAGGAATCGCCCTAAATTATTTAAAAATTTTTTACATTTTCCTGCAAATACCTCAGCTGCTAAATTACAGATGTTAAAACAAGAAAATTAAATTTTAGTTGAGATCGTAATTATTAACTGACAATGCGGGTGTACCTGGCCATACATGTTATTATTATTATTTTTATTTTTTTAGATCTTCTTGGAAACAGGCCATTTCTAGGAAAGCGAAACTGAAATCCCGTATCCGTTAATAAAAGTCGGTCAGGAACTGTAGTATTGTAGATAAAAGTATTTTATTTATTTTCGCCTATGCGACAGCGGCGACCCGTTGACATGAAACCAAATGTAAGAAATCTTAACAGTATTAACAGTCGAATGGACTAGCGGTGTAGCGATGTTTTAAAGGAATTAATTTCCACAGATTTAACTGTCTTAGAGACATCTAATACTTTAGAAACCTTTTATTCAGACTCAAGGAATCTATATATGTAATAAAAGTATATATATATATTTGATATATATATATAATATATTATATATATATATATTTATATATTATATATATATATTATATATAGATACATATATATATATTTGATATACATATACTAGCGTATCACCCGTCAAAAATGACGGAAGTTTTCAGCGGTGGTCGAGTGGCAGCGCACTGGACTGTCGTACCGATGGTCACAGGTTCGAATCCGTGTGAAGGCATGGGCTTGTTCCCGGGGCCTAGGGCGTCCCTGAGTCACCCCGCTCCGAATGGGTACCTAACACTACATGTAGTTAGGCGGCTGGGTAATGCGTGGAACCCACAAAGCCGTGGCCTGTGAATGCTGCATCACTTGCCAACAGATCATCTGTCATGGTCTGTGGACGCAACTATCTTCTGCATAGAAGGAGCGTCTGTATAGATAAGATAATGCCATAATGCTGCACCACATAGCACTGGTGCTCATGTACTTTATGTGGCGTTTCACTTGAGAAAACTTATCTACTAAGATAGAAAGAAATCTATTTATTTTATAAAAAATGCAATTTTTTTTAGGGCACCCAACTAACTTGTCCTTGTTTGATAAATACGAAAAATTAAACTTTCTGAAATGTACACAAAGTATTTTATAAAGGCGCCCCCTTTGTTTTTTGATTTTATAATTAACCATCATCAAATCCTCTTTTACATTGATCCCTTTTCCAAAATTAAAATACATGTATGAGCGAAAACAATTACGTCATATAAAATTTTTTTACAGCGCATCTTTAATTTGCACATCTTTTGATGCATTGGTGCAGTAATTTGGTTTTCCCTGCTTTCTAAAATTAGTAGCGTTACGGACAGACATTGCACATTATTTGATATATATAGGCCTATCTATCTATATCTATATATTTGATATTTGTTCATACAGTGTATTGAACAAATTTACGCGGACGTTCAAAACGAGTTATTTTTGGTGCAGTTTTTTGTCATCATTCTGTGTTCCCATCTTGAAGTGTGTCACTCCTACTAATCACTACTGTTACTCCTAGACAATATGAAACAGTGGCGGAATGTCCTTGGGCGGGCTTTGTTGCTCGTGTATATATATTGAATAATGCCCTTGATTATTATTTTTAAAAATTATTTTCCGTTTATTGCATCTTAAACATTTCCAAGGTTTCATGCATATTTCCACGCGCTTTACCTCGCAAGATTCCCGTCAAATCCGTATTCCCGCTTAAATGAGTACACACATTTTGGTCAAGATTTTTTTATTCAGTTTTTGTTTTATATCACAGTTGGTTGGTTTTCCAGATCTTATTCAAAAAAGTACATGGCAAGAATCTATCCACCCTCACAGAGTGGGAGTGTTGTGATCTCACAGTGTGGGAGTGTTGTGATCTCACAGAGTGGGAGTGTTGTGATCTCACAGACTGGGAGTGTTGTGATCTCACAGAGTGGGAGTGTTGTGATCTCACAGACTGGGAGTGTTGTGATCTCACAGAGTGGGAGTGTTGTGATCTCACAGAGTGGGAGTGTTGTGATCTCACAGAGTGGGAGTGTTGTGATCTCACAGAGTGGGAGTGTTGTGATCTCACAGAGTGGGAGTGTTGTGATCTCACAGACTGGGAGTGTTGTGATCTCACAGAGTGGGAGTGTTGTGATCTCACAGAGTGGGAGTGTTGTGATCTCACAGACTGGGAGTGGTGTCATAGTATTACATTTCTTGTCTGGTATTTTCGTGTTTTTTCCCCCGACAGTTTGACGAGAAATATTTATAGTATTTGGTTTCATCCCTATTCCGTAATTCGTCATTTCACTGCAGATCTTCCTTTCACTGCAGATCTTCCTTTTTGACCCTCCTCTCCTCACCCCCAGCTTTTTTTAAACCGGAATTTCTGAGTGAGTTATTTTATCTGTTAAATTAGAATTCAATTTTATCGACGGAAATTTCGAATGGAAAAAAAGTACATGAAATTTACAATTTAAAATTACAAATTTATTGTGAATAAAGACACAATTTACCCCGATTTATATGTTTTTTTAAAAAAAAGTTTATTTCATTAACTTACTTCTCATTTCCAAAAATGTTATGGTCAATCTTCTTCTCTATTCCCACCTTATGTAGCTATCAACTACTTGTTTCTAGATGGTTTTTTTCTTCTTCCAAGAATTATTTTTGAGTGTTTGGTATAATTTCTCATATAATATAGGGCAATATACTATTTACATCAGGAATAATCTTAATCCAAAACTGGTGTGATGCAATAATCTAAAATATTATAGGTAGAAAAACGTATTATACATTTATTGCTTTTAAAAAAAAATAATTTTTTAAAGAATTTCCTTCGATCAAATATCAGGAAGCCGTTTGTGGTATCATGTGAACTGATATAATTATTGTTAGAGCCTGTCATCTACATTCTGCTGTGTTTTGTTTTGTTTAAGTTAGAGCCTGTCATCTACATTCTGCTGTGTTTTGTTTTGTTTAAGTTAGAGCCTGTCATCTACATTCTGCTGTGTTTTGTTTTGTTTAAGTTAGAGCCTGTCATCTACATTCTGCTGTGTTTTGTTTTGTTTAAGTTAAGCCTGCCATCTACATTCTGCTGTGTTTTGTTTTGTTTAAGTTAGAGCCTGTCATCTACATTCTGCTGTGTTTTGTTTTGTTTAAGTTAGAGCCTGCCATCTACATTCTGCTGTGTTTTGTTTAAGTTAGAGCCTGTCATCTACATTCTGCTGTGTTTTGTTTTGTTTAACAACTGGAATGACCTCGGCCTAGGAAGTAGATTAATTCTTAGAAACTCCCCCCTCCCCCGCCACCCCCCCATTTCCCGTCCCCGCCCAATAAGGACGCGACATTTTTGTTAACAAGAAATCAGGGCTTGCTGATGTGGTGATATCCTGCTAGCCAGTCGATATTGAGTGGGGGGCTCAGAAAGGTGTGTGGGAGACGAACGTAGGTGTGAGATCCACTGTTGTCAGTGCATTTTATCTCAGTTATCTAGTCTAAGGTATGGGCTTTAGGCCCGCAGTAAGATATGGCTTGTTTTAAAGGTTGATGAGTTGAGCAGTTACGAAGTCAATGCAATTAAATATTGTTTTTAAAAAAATCAATGCCACAATATTATTTTTTCTTCTTTCTAGTAAAAAACTAGCTTTAATTACATGAATCGTGGGATACATTAAGTTAAGAAATCAAACTAAACTGTTAACAATTTCAAAGAAATTATTTCCACAGATCATTAATCAAGCAGTTGGGGGAGGGGGGGGGGTTAAGGCAAGGGCGAGGTTGTTTATGAATGGTAAGATACAAGACCGTGATGGCAGTTTGCTGTCAACCCACAAAAAATTGTCCTTTGAATAATTACTGAAAAGACATTTGAGATAAAAATAAATTTTTGAAAATGTATTTGTTTCCTATCAATGGGGCCAGAGTGATTAAATAACAACACAGCAGAAATTTAATACGTGTGATAAAATTTAACGATGTATAATATATTTAGTTTCATAGCATCACCTACTGTTATTATCTGCCTAAAATGTAAATTACATTGTATAAATAAACATTAAAACGGCCACGGAGAATATAAAGGTTGCACTTTTTAACCAATTAATTTTTTTTTAAATTGTTCAACTCTTAAAAATGGCAAGAAAATGTATGAACAATAGGTATTATCAATAATAATAAATATTTATTTACAGTTTGAAATTTTTTTAGAATATAACATGTCAATATTGACATTTGGCATAAGCATGTAATCACTCAACCTTGCACATATCCTTATAAGTTAAACATTTACCATTTTGCACATATTCCTATAAGTTAAACATAATATACCATTTACCCAAGTTTTCTGTAGGTGCTAATAATCTGGCTTAAATTTTGTCTAATATTCATGTTTTAAATTAATTTGGTTGGAAATAGTAACAAAACCACATGGCTTTCAAGAGACTTTCTATAAATTGAAATATACTGGAGTCGAATTCTTTAGAAAGTAAATTTTTCATCCAAAATATGATGCAATAAAAAAAAATAAGCCGTAGGAAAACTAAATATTCGATACTTGGGTTCTAATCTATTTATTTATAGATTCATTTACCAACTTACAACTTAACTATGAGATAACACCATACACAGCTAGGTGATAAAACCATAGAAGATTTTCAAACAGATCTATATAAGGAATACATGACCTAAAAACAGCTGTGTAACCCAATTAAAATTTGACATTGTTTAAAGCACATTTGGAAGCCAATATTTAAGTGAATTAGATAGTTAAATTTAAAATTATAGACCAAATTTTCTTTTATGAAATTTAACATCTAAAAAAAAACAAATTTAAAAATAAATAGCGCAAAAAAAATTTTAAAAATTATTTTTAGCATGCAGAAGAAGTAACTTAATAATAAATTAATACTAATGAAGTGCATTGAAATTTCTTCATAAAAAATAATGAGATAAAATGTATTTGTCTCTATAAAAAAATAATAATGTAAATGAAGACACAGTTTTAAAAAAAGTGCTCTCCCAATTTCTCTCACTCTCATTCAACTGTACATCCTGAGGTAGTAAAATACTTTTTGACACTTGTTATTGGTGGTGTTATGATACTAGAGAAGACTAGCTAACTACAGCCTTGACAGAGTTATAACTTAGTGATAGACTCAAATCAAGCCAAACTTCTCACCCATTCAACAGATAAGACTACGCACCATTCTACGCACCATAGAACAGACCACTGGCCATTCCCACGATGAACAGGCCATGGCAGATTATGCAAAGCTGTTGGGTGATACATTAAATTTGTTATTGAAACTAGTTTAAATCTGGATGGTGAGAACCATCGAAAAAAACCTTATTTCAATAGTCTTCCAAATCATTGGTCAGTATTACTCTTAATGGAGACCAACAGACCAATGGTCATGCAGCAATCTAACACACATTTTACATATGTGCACCTTGCCGTGTTTACACATTTATAGTCACGTTAAACTTATTAAATTAAGTTTACACAAATGCATTTGGCACGCAAATATCTTAATGGGTTTTGTAAACCACATCAAGATATTGGGACTGTAGATTTGGAGGGGATTACAGTAACAACAAGTGTTACTCATGTATACACCTTGTAAAAAATCCTAATTTAAATTATTGTCATACCCTGTATGGATAAGCTTTAAGATAATCCTTCAATTCATTAATTAAAAGTAATTTATCTACAGACAAATGAGGCATATATACATTTTCTAAACAGTGATTAATTTTTACCCGTGACAAATGAGCTAGTGAAGGCACAGAACTCTTGAGGGGTTCCTTCAGTGTAACAGTCATGTTTTTCCTCCCAGAGTTCTCCTCCCATCGCCATGATTTATTATTGCCATCCTGTGAGATCATCACATGAAAATCCACAAGGGCCAGCACACTTTCAAAACATGGCAGCTTGTCCCTAATCCTCTCGTCACAATCAAACTGAAATAAACCATTGGTGTAAAGAATTCGAACACTGGTTGCGCCTCGCTCCGTCTTCAGACTCAGCGAGTAAAGATATCGAGAGTCTGAGCTGTCTCGAACCAAAAATGTCCCGTTGGGCATCTTACGAAGAATATTCCTCGCCTCTGTGCTACTAAGGGCACCAAAATAAAAATGACACATGGATAACTCCGTTAAATTCCTTTCTAGTTTTTCCAACTCATTGTTGCAGTCATACTGAGGTTTGTAGAAATATCCACCGGATCCAAAACCGGAATCGTTGTTCTGGATGTCTAGGTTTTCCTCATCATCAACAGCTCCATTATCGACATGCGCCATCCCATGCTGCCTGATTTTAAATGTTGCCAGCCCATGGAGATTTAACATGCAAATATTTGGAGTGGTTCTCACTTCTTTCTTCTCATGGAGAATTAAATCACAAGTTTCACGAACACATTTCAGATTTGAGGGTTTGAGAGTATTGCCTCCCTTGTTTGCATTAAACAAATTCCTTTTTGCTGCGATATTTTCAATATCTGACCTCTTCAGGGTATTGCTTGATGGAGAATACCTAATGATATCCTCTGTGATGTTGAGATTGTTGACGCTTGGAGGCATCTGGTAACAGTAGTTTGCAACATGCTGGTGAGGATGAAAATGAAAGAACACATTATTAGGACAAACTATTTGAAAATGGACACAGACTTATATCGGTGTGACACTAAGACTTTTAATTAGTTTTAAACTTAAGCCTTGAGTATGTGGAGATGGCATATTACTGTGATGTTGATTTATTGTGTTTAAAAAAAAACTGCCAGCTAATGTAAAGCATAATTGGGTAGAGAATGTCTTTAAATGACTCGTCAGATTTGATGAATGCTTATTTAGAAATTCTTAAAATTAGATTTTAACTTCACCATTTAATCAGCACTTTCATTAAGATAAAAATAACATGACTGTTTAATGACAACAGAGGGGTCACATCACAAGCCTGGTCTCAGCATCACACACCCAGTTCACATGTTTATAAAGCAGACAGCATAATCAAACTAGGATGTGCTGGTAGATCCCAATGGTTTCACATTTTCTATTAATAAACTGAGGGCTTGCACTTCAAGGAAATGTCCCAAAATAATTATGAGGATACAATGGGAATGTCCTAGTAAATAATCGTTTTTTCCTGAGAGATCATAGGATTGGGTAAAGTTAGACTTAGAGACTTTCACATTAGCCTCTAGACTTTAAAAAAATGGTTTTTTTTTAATCCTAAGGAAACCATGGTTAAAAAATGATATGTAACTACTGTAATTAAGACTTTAAAGAGCTAAAATATGGTTTTGTACAACTGTTATCAAATACAAAGCTAGTACAAGGACCATAAATATATGCAACGACAGGTTTATTTTGTTGACAGGTTTATTTTGTTGACAGGTTTATTTTGTTGACAGGTTTATTTTGTTGACAGGTTTATTTTGTTGACAGGTTTATTTTGTTGACAGGTTTATTTTGTTGACAGGTTTATTTTGTTGACAGGTTTATTTTGTTGACAGGTTTATTTTGTTTCGCTTTAGCCATAAGACAGCTAAAATTCTAAAATGAGATAAAACTTCTCAGTTAAAGAGCTCTAATTCTGAATCAATTTTTCTCATAGTTTCCTGATACAATTTAGAAATATATTGACTTCAGGTGACCACTAGATAAGTAAGATTGAGCTGCCCAACACTTCTTAGAATCAATCTCATAGTTGTGTTGAGTATTTCCAGTTAACAGATCCGATTTCTGATAAAAACTTAAAATATGTTTAAATTGTTTAACAAGGGCATACATCATACATCATACTTAGTTTGAGCTAAATGTTTCAAACCAGAAACTCAAAATTAATTATTTAGATTAAATATGTCTAATTATAAATTGGGCTCCTTCACACTAAAAAAAACAACAGTTAATTTATTGATCTGTTGTACTTGTATGAGAATTCAACTAATAATTTGAAATATGGGGTTTTAAGTGATTTTAAGTATAAAAATAAGTAATTATATATTTTATACAGGATTTTCAACTCATGGCTTGTTTTAATTTTTTGATTTACATGTAGTTGAAAAAAATACAGACACGTTTTTATAAATAGTTTTATATAGTACAGAGATTTATCCAACCCACAATTAATATTAATTGATCCTGAAATTTTTCCCTAGGCCTGCTTAAGAGTGAGTGAACAGTAAAGTCTAGAGTGCAGAGTGCAGTCAGTAATAATCCAACGTTATGATGAAAAGTCTATAAAATGAATGTCTATGAAACTTTAATAACTTGTGTAAAGAAATTTGATAATAGTTATATTCTTTCATTAATTATTAAATGCTTAATATTTATTGTACAGTGATACCTTGAGATACGAGTGCCTTAGCATACGAGTTATTTGAGATACGAGCTGTCAAGCAAGCAAAGTTTTGTTTTGAAATAAGAGCGAAATTTGAGATACGAGGAACGGTCAGCTGAGATGCTGCACAGGGCCCACCCAGTTTACTGCGCCTTGTGCATCCTCCCACGTATTCCCACAGTGTGCTTGTTTACCTCGCTGTCGAAGCATCATTGCTAAGTTTTTCTAGGGCTTTGGGCTTTTTGTGCATTTACATACTTAATCAAATTTTTTTCTATAACTATGGGTCCTGAAGAAAGTGAGTGGAAAGGTCAGTGTTCAGATGAAGATGATGTCTATTGAATTAAAGCGTGAAATCATAGAAAAATTGAGCAAGGTGTGTGAGTAGCTGACTTGGCGAGGCAGTACGGGCTTAGTACTTCAACAATATGCCCTTTGCTTAAACAGAAGGATTTGATAAAGGGTAGAACGCTAGCTAAGACAAAGACCAATGAAGAGAAAAGCAGTGACTAAAATCAAGCATACAGTAGCATTTAAGTTGTTACATTTAAGTGACCAAAATACAAATGTGTATGCACACTTGATAAAACAAGTTGTTTTTTTTTGCTTTACATTCTCTTTTATTATGTTTTTATACAATATTTGTCATTTATAAATACCGGTACATTTTTCTTATTCAAAAACACGTAGCAAAAACAATTAGGGGTAGCATTTATGGGGCTGGAACGGATTAATGGCATTTCAATTACGTAATTTCAATAGGGAATATTGCTTTGAGATACGAGCAAATTGACATACGAGCAAAGTTACGGAAAAAATGAAACTCATCTCGAGGTATCACTGTATTTGCTCTTCCTTTAACAAAAAATGATGGTTTCATACATTAAAATTTTGTTTTATTTTTAAAAATAAGTTTAGTAATCTAAGATATCATTATCATACTATAGTCTATAGCAATCTTATTAAAATTAAAAGACAAAATAATTAAAAATTGGAGCTGGAGATTGATTTTTTTTCTCCTAGTTTCCGATTCCTCCTGGCATCCATGAAACAGTGTAACAGTGAATAGTAACAGTGTTACAAAAGTTTATTCACATTAGTTTTCAAAAGTTAATGTTTATGAATATAATAATATGTATTCACATTGGCTTTAGATTTAAATATTTAATGTTTATGAAAATAATATGTATTCACATTGGTTTTAAATAGTTAATGTTTATGAATATAATATGTGTACTAACACTAACACACATTACTCAGATTTTTGCACCTTTTTACTCATTTAATCAGTTACATAATTTTATAGTGATAATTTTTAAATTGAAATAATCTTAAATCATAATTATGAATAATTTTTGTCCCTGATGACCACTGATGTAAATGTAAGGAAATTTAATTAAAAGGAACTATATGTACAAGTACATGTATAATAAAATTTTTAACTCTACACTATCAACTATGATATTTTATTATACATGTTAATAATACTTTTTAAAGGGATTAATAATTAATGTAATATTTATTAAATGAGAAATATAATATAGATTTCCTTTGCTGAGCTGAGACTGAGAATACTGAGATGAGAACTTGGGATGGCCGAGGCCAAAGTATTATAATTATATTTATATATTGATATATTGTCACATATTTGTGTCAAACATTCAGTTAAGTTAAGGTCAAAAGTTAAGATTGAATTAGTAATAAGTAATATATGCCTTGTAACAGTAGATAATGATAATTTAAATAGTTTTTACGTTATATAATAATAATAATATAAAATAATATAATGGAAAATATGACTACTAAAACTACCAACATCAATAAACATGAATCATCAATGATCAATCAATGAATTCAGTCACACATTGAAACTCAGTTCTTTCACTAGTACACTACAAATATTACAATCAATGTTATGGCATGGGTTGTTATTAAAATTAAATTAGTTATTCATTAAAAAATATTTAGGTTAGGTACTTGTTTTTTATCCGATCACCAAAAAAGTCTTTATTATTTTTAGTATTATTAACACTGTTTGAAGTGTTTGCAACACTGAACACTGCAATACTTTGGCTAAACTACTAGATGGCTATGCCACTTCTCTCACCACAATGAAAATTAAATATATTTTATATATTATTATTTATAAGTATAAGTAATAGCCTACTACTAATACAGTAATAAAATAAATTATAAGTAAGTAAAAAGATCTACTATATTCTAAACTATATATTCCCGGCCTATAATATAACACACAAAAAAACGATTGAAATTAAAACTAAAAACTGACTACTAACTAGACTAAACGTACTAAATTAAATGATAGAAAGAAGGTTTAAAAAAAAATAATAAAGCACAGTTAATACCAAAAAATTAAGAAATTTGTTTTTGGTGGTCGGAAAAAAAACAAGTACCAATATGTAATTATAATAGTAATTAATAGGCAATAGTGCCAATAGTGAATTGGTAACTTAGCTTAAGGCTTACTTATACTTATACTTATATTTATATTGTTATAAGTATACTATACTTATACTGAACTGAATATCATTTCATTATAATTATGATATGTTTTGTAATTGTAATGTAAACTTCTTAATTAAATTAACATTTTAGGCTTATTAGTCTTATAAATATATATTATTAAATTAATAATTACAAGTATCGGTAGTTTTATTTCAACAGGCTCCGCTCATTGTCTCATGTTAATATTAACATTAACTGGTTTGTCCTGTGACTATCTATGTCTAATTAAAAGGGGGAAATATGTAAATGTAGGCCTAGGCGTAGGCCCAAGATAAAACAATTTAACTAAAAATTTTAAAACAAGTATTTGAAGTGTATACTAACTAGTTGTAAGCAAAGTCAAATTGACGTTTCTTAACTCCTGGCTGGTGATTCTTGTAATTGTAACTACTACTTGAAATCAGAACTGATCATGAAAATTAGTAGAAAGATCAGTAAATTGTAGTATAACTGAATACTGAACTGAACTATAACTGCAGCATTTGGTAAACTAGTTTCTTCCTATGTTATATTAGGCTATTTGGCCAATATCAAGCGGGTGGACAGTATCAATCACTTGCTCACCTCGAATTATGGACGAAACACGCAGATGAAAACTTTTATATCCTTTTCAGAGATATGTCGTTAACGCTCTGTTAACTTAAGCAACGAATGTTTTTGCCTCAGATTGGGCTTGAGCCTTTCTATGAAACTCAAGTGTTGTAAGCCAGTTCTAGGAATTCTCTTAGGAAGCGAGGGGTCGCGGGGCGGGTTGTTTGATACTGAAAACTAGATAGATTACAGTTACAGCACACCTCTCCCTAAATAGTGTTTATGCATATCGTTAAGCATTAATATTTTTATTTTTTTTTGGAATACATGATTTACAAAAAAATTAATTATTTTGCAAAAATTTAGACACCAAAAATTGATTAAAATTTCGTAGTATCGAAGCATGCTTCCTATTAACACGCTTTGTTTAAAATTGAGGTCATGGAGGTTCCCTTATTTTTATTGGTTGCTATAAATGTAGATGGCAGTGGGACGGACGTTTTGTTTATTTTTAATTCTAATAATAGAGACGCTAAATAGAAACATGTCATGTGTTATTAAAGTGGGGCATATTAATAATCATTGGACAAAGCCTTTCGGGGCATTCCATTCAGTTTCATAATGCCCAAAATTAAATATTCGGGCTAAACATCATTTTCTTTTATTAGAATGATATAGAAATTCGTTTGTTGCAACTTAATTGTCATGTCAAACGTGATAATTTGTTTCCCTTTGCTACTTTTGTTTCTTAAGTCTTAACGCTTAACTATTAACTGTCTGTAAACGCCAAGGCCTGGGCCAGGGTCAAGATTATGACTATGACTTGATACGTTTTCCATGTCTTCAGTTTCAGTTAATGATTCTCTGATGACTCCAAAATAATTAGAAATGCTTAGATAAATAAATAAAATTAAAGTTAACAGTTTTCAACAGATGCTACTTTCGATATCGAAAGAATTCAGCAGCCTGCCACCCCTTCTCTTAATGACTGGGGCATCAGTGCCATCATGTTTCAGTTTCAAAGTTAAGATTATTTACGATATTTTACTATTTTTAATCCAATTTCATAAGAAGGTATGTATTTTGGTATTATACAAGATAGAAACTTTCTTTCATATCATTTTTCAATTTAAAACATCAAGCCTTTCTCCACACATGGCCCCAACACCACACTGGTCACTGGGTATTTTTTAAATAATATTTATTAATTTTGGAGGGTTGCTGTTGGGAGGGAGATATCGAAAGTGCCCCATAAATAAACAATCGGTTGACTGGTTCTAGGAAGGTGTATGGGGCAGGGTAAATGCAAAATTAATGCATCCTTACTTTCTATTTCATTATAAATTATCGATATTGAATGTAACACTCTTAGCACTTAGCACCAGTGCACTAGCATTAAAGATAAACAATAGCCCCAGCTCAAACTCCATCGCCTATTTTCTGAGCATCATTTTCTCTAGTACTCTGTAATTATCGTCTTTTTACCACGTTTTTATTAACTCGCTTTCGTTCCTGTGGCATTGTTTGTTGGTTTGTCTGTCCACAATTTTTCAAATCTGCCAACGTAAAATTAAATCACTTCTGATGGTCCTAGAGATCTCAATATTTTACCACAGATAGATCTTGGATGACAATGCATTGTATCAAAATTTCAGATCGATCGAATGTACCGTTATTAAATTATTGAAACTTTTTAGTTTATCTATATATAAGCCTATGTATTAATATATTATCCCGTCCGCCATTGTTTACATTACATTCACGTGCCGAGTTCACACCAACCCCGACCACAAAAACCATGTTTAACATCAAGGGGATATCAGTCATTTCCAGTCTGTAAATGTTTGTCGGGCAATGCGTATTATATTTGAACATAATCAATACTTCAAAACTCACCATAGCATACACTTAGACTAAAAAGAATAAAATAAATAGAAGTAAAAAAATATTTTTAAAAACCACGTTTTTATAAGCGGACTAAAAAGAATAAAATAAAATTTTAAAATTTTATAATTTAAAACAAGTACTATGATGTAATATGAATAAAAACGTGGGCGGGTGCTTTTTAGGTGTTTGGCTAAAATGATTAGGATTTACAAATGACGAGTAAGAAAATGAGTGAATTGAATTAGTTAAGCCTTAGAAGCGCCCGCCCCATGTTTTTAGTCATATTACATCATAGTACTTATTTTAAATTTAAAAATTTTAAATTTTATTTTCTTCTTTTTAGTCCGCTTATAAAAACGTGGTTTTTAAAAATCTTTTTTTACTTCTATTTTTACCACGTTTTTATTATCTTTCTTTCGTGTCTGTCTGTACGCAATTTTTCGCATTTTCCAACGTAAAATTAAACCATTTCTGATGGTCCTAGAGAGCTCAAAATTTGACCACTGATAGATCTTGGATGACAATGCATTGTTCAAAATTTCAGATCGATTGAATGTACCGCTATTAAATTATTGCATTTTTTAGTTTATCTCTATATAAGCATCTGTATCCGTCTGCTGTAGTTCAATTTCACGTGCCGAGTTCACCCTGTGACCTCATCACCGCTGGGCGGGCACTGATACGGTGTCTGGTAAAATAAATTGAGGTGAAAAAAATATTTTTAAAAACAATTTTTTATTAGTGGACTAAAAAGAAGAAAATAAATAAAAGTAAAACAATGATTTTTAAAAACCACATTTTTATAAGTGGACTAAAAAGAAGAAATTAATTAAAAACTTATAACTTCAAGTACTTTCAATTAATATGACTAAAACGTGGGGCGGGTGCTTATGAGGTTTTGCATATGCAGTTCACTCATTCTCTCACTTATAGATCTCTCTTTTGCCTTCTAAATTATAAATCTTTAACTTTTATACCAAACACCCGCCCCACGTTTTTAGTCTTATTAACACCAAAGTACTTGAAGTTATACGTTTTAAATTAATTTCTTCTTTTTAGTCCACTTATAAAAACGTGGTTTTTAAAAATCCTTTTTTTACTTTAATTTATTTACCACGTTTTTATTAACTTACTTTCCTTCCTGTCTGTCTGTCTGTCCGCAAAATTTCAAATTTTCCAAAGTAAAATTAAACCACTTCTGATGGTCCTAGAGATCTCAAAATTTTTACCACAGATAGATCTTGGATGACAATGCATTGTATCAAAATTTCAGATCGATCTAATGTACCGTTATTAAATTATTGAACTTTTTAGTTTATCTATTTATAAGCATATGTATTATCCGTCTGCTCTTGTTCTAGACAAATTTGGATTGTGCCTTATGCTTATCCATAATTTATCCACGGCAATACAAGTCTTACATTAATTTACCTTTGAGAAAACTGACGCTCTACATACTACTTTAATTGAACCAGAATCTACATATAGGACTACATATTAAAAACACTGGAAAAGTTATCTACAGATTCGTTCGTACGCATTCAAATGTGTAAGTACTTGTAACATAAAAAAAAATTAGCCTGCACAAAATTAACATAACTTAAATAAATCGTTATACATGTATTTTCTTTAAATTTATTTGTATACACATGATATAAAATCACCTATTGATTTGACCTAAGATGCTTCACCTTTGACCCAAGATGCTTCACCTTTGGCCCAAGATGCTTCACCTTAGACCCAAGATGCTTCACCTTTGACCTAAGGTGCTTCACCTTTGACCTAAGATGCTTCACATTTAACCTAAGGTGCTTCACCTTTGACCTAAGATGCTTCACATTTAACCTAAGGTGCTTCACCTTTGACCTAAGATGCTTCACATTTAACCTAAGGTGCTTCACCTTTGACCTAAGATGCTTCTCCACCTTTTTACCACACCAAACCCCATTCCAAAATCAAAACCCACCCCCTAAAAACGCAACCGGTTTTACTGTTTTTTTACTTTCGTTTAAAAAAAAATAACAATAAGAATGATTCTGATAAAAACTAAAAGATAGAAATCTAAACGCCATCAGAAAATGACGTGGTGGTGGGGGTGGGCTGGGTAAAATGATACAAGCCACCTCACACCACCCCTCCCTTGTACATGGTTTCTTAGTATTGGTAGCATGCGCTATACTTTTATTGACTGCACTGAACTTTACTGTTGAAATCGTCTGTCACGCATGTCTAGGACAGAGTCGGGGGAATCCCCTAGTCCCTGTGTACCACACAAGGTCCAATCAGTTAAACGGAGATGTTCGCCTATCTGTTTACAGGGGGCCACGAACTGTTATAAATAGACAGAGTGGAGGGTAGGGCTGACAACCAACCGTTAACTTAACTGACAGCCCATCAAAAGTTCTCATCGATGGCTTGTCGGTTAAGTTTGTTAAGAGTAGAGTTTGTGTATGGACTTTTAAGTGCGATATTGTCCCTAATATCAAATGGTTTTGCTATGAAGGTTTTCTTAGAATTTGAACGTTTGAATTATGCTCTACGTCACGGTGACCAATGGTCAGCCATAATTCCGTTCCTCCAAAACTAACATAAAACAAGAGCATCTTCCAACGATTAAACATAATGAAACAAAGCTTGTATTAAAATAATATTCAAGTGGAAATTCTTCTCTCATTTTTAAAATCCTTTATCCCTAATCAACTAAAGAATTTCTGCTTATCCAAAATAGAACCACTGCCTTAGATTATTCTTTCGGTTTTAGCTTAGTATTAAGGGTTACTTTAATTTTATTATTTTCACTGTGGAGAAATTCATTGTTTTAAATAAAAGTGTTTATGGTTTAAATCGTGGGGTAGGGACAACGAGCATCAGACGAAAGGCAAGAATGTCTAAATCATTAGTAGGCCTAGATGCATAGGAGGCCTAGATCACAATAGGCCTAGATCACAGTAGGCCTAGATCACAGTTGGCCTAGATCACAGTAGACCTAGATCACAATAGACCTAGATCACAGTTGGCCTAGATCGCAATAGACCTAGATCACAGTTGGCCTAGATCACAGTAGGCGTAGATCACAGTTGGCCTAGATCACAGTTGGCCTAGATCACTGTAGACCTAGATCACAGTAGGCCTACAGGATGTGGATCTCACGACCAGGGCTGATATACCTCGTATTCGTGTCGGTGTCCCTTATCTTTCCAAATGTTACCCAAAATCTGGATATCGGATATCCGTCATTTCATTTCAAGTAAAAAATATTTTATAAAAATTAATACAAATATATAAATCTGCATGTCAACAACATACACGACTGTTGTTCATTGCGCAGCTGGGAGGTCAAATAAAGTTATTGATGTCCTAATGTATAGAGTAAGGACTGCGATAAAGCTTTTAAATAACATTAAAAATACTGTATGTTATTTGTACTGACGAAGGCATTAGCCGAAACGTATACTTTTGTATAATGGGGCCGTCCATAAATGACGTCACGCACCTAGAGGGGGGGGAGGGGGTCACACTTTTGTGACGATGCGTGACGAGGGGGAGGGAGGGGGGTTGAAGAAATGTGACGTCACATCAAAAGGGTAACTTGAAATAAAACTTCCACTGAAATATTTGGTCGCTTACAATTTATTTAATGACTTTTTAAAAAAATCATGCTTCTCAATGTGCCGGTCGGTAGGCCATCAGACGCTGGTTGGCGTAAGCTATCAAGACACGAAAATTAAATCTAATTATAATCCTTAAGTTTGAGAATTCACAAGATAACATATGAAATTGTTACACTGCGTCGTTTGATGTTGACATCAAAGCATTTGTGATGTAACCGCAGCTCCGTTTGGTTCTCTCGAACTTTTTTGCCCGTTACCCCAAAATATACAAGTTTATGTGTGCGTTACCCCCCCCCCAACCCCCAGACTCTAGGTCCTGCTCACATGACTAGGGGATTTGGGGGAGCGTCGTTAGCCCCCCCCCGAAAATGCTACTGGTGAGTTTTACATGCATGACAAGTGTCTAAAAATGATCTGAATAGGATTATGTGTAGATATTTTAAGTCAAAACGACACGGAATATCCTTTTTCTTTAAAAGGGGAGGGGGGAGGGAATCTATTTGATAGAATTAAAAACGTTTTAAGTTTGATATAATTGTTCGATGGGTTTTTGGTCAAACCCCACTGGCCATTCTAGTCTTCTAGATCAGTGCTTCTCAAAGTGGTGGTCCGCGGACCGGTGCCGGTCCGTGGGCCATCCGCTGCCGGTCTTCAGATGTTCTCAAAAAAAGTACAGAAAAAATTGTCAGTGCAGGGAAAATAATGCACCGGTCCCTGGTGCAATGGAAAAAATTCCTGCCGGTCCGCCATACTAAAAAGTTTGAGAAGCACTGTTCTAGATATAATTGTAAATGAGCCCATTTAAAATTAGTCAAGTATTCATTAACTTTATTGAATGCATCAAATTCTTGACATCGCAATTCGAGAGGAGCACAAAACAACTTTTCTTCTTAGCTCAGTTTTTAAAGCATTAATTTTAAATATCACAGAAATGATACGCGATACAGACAAGTCATGTGGATTAAGATTATTGTCACTCGTGTCAATATAAATGAAAGTAGGGTAGATTTAGGTGTCTTCGTATAGTACGTAGGTAAGAAATCTACATAGTTGTCAAATTTTTAAAAAATGCATTTTCTGGAAGGAACCGGTTCAATAATGGGCATATGTTCCAAGCGAACACGTACACATGACGTATTTTAATATATCTAGTGGATTGTAGTGGATGTTATATGTCCCAATTGAGTCTGCATTACCCCCAAGAATTCCCTTTTTGACCCCAGATGAGGTTAGTTTACCTCTGTTCGCCGACCTCTTTCTTACGGGATGCCCGTCAGTCAATTGAGGGATTTTAAAAAAATACATTTAAAAAAAATTATTTTCAAATAGTTTTTTTTTCTAAACAAAGACGTTAACCGTGATGATTAATAGTCAATGTTTAATTTGTATGCATTAAAATAAAATATAATCTAAGGATGTTAACACAGTTCGTTTTCTGAAGGCCAGTTAAACGTTTTTTTAAAATGCTTAACGCGAGTTACGATATTACAATGTAGATCTTCACTAAATAAATAATAAATACTTAAATGACAATAAAAGTTGTTGTTGTTGTTGTTTTTTTTGGGAGGGGGGGGTCAAAGATTTGTGACGTATTTTTAGAGGGGGGGGGGTCTAAGTTTTTGTGACGACGCGTGACGAGGGGGGGGAAGGGGGTCAAAAATCGAAAAAAATCGCCGTGACGTCATTTATGACGGCCCCTAAGTTAATTAATAAAGTTTTAATTTATGTTTTGATTACACAATTCATTTGTGTATTATTTTGTATTTTTATGTCTTATTGGCAGGGCTCGGTCAATACTGTAGTGTGAAGTGTGTGTGTATGGGGGGGGCAGATTTAGTAGATCGGAGACTTGTTTGGCTATGTAATTTCCTTGTTAATACCTTTATTAAAAACGAGCTACAAAGCTCGTCCAAGGACGTTCCGCCACCGTTCGGTGGCATGTTGTAAATCCTCTCTAACAGCCGTCTCGACCGGCATACATGTGCATCACGTCAAAAATACTATTCATTATAGTTAAAATAAATAACTCAAAAAACAGAGCTTTTGACTATAAATCCCAACGCGCATAACTCAAAATAAAGTCATGGAAGAAATACTGCACCAAAAATAACTCGTTTTGAACGTCCGCGTAAACGTGTTCAATATGATTTGCTGTAGGAGTCATATGTGTTTGAGGGACCAATCAATGACCAGACAGAACATTGCCTTTTATTATATAGGATGTTTAAAAATGCAATCTATTTTCTTCAGGCAACAGTCATTGAATAATTGAATTGCAGCATTACATTCAATACCAAGAGTCACTCATTCGTCAATATACATCCCCAAAATGCAGTGAAGACATACATCACGACTAGAGACAGATCATGAACAATCTACAGCATTTGATGCACTCAGCTGAATTTGTAAATCTCAAGAAATGCAAGCATAGAGTTGTCCAGAGAAGTGTGTGTGTGTGTAAACAAAACCGTGAATCAAAGGAGGTCAATAGTACTCAGTGCACAGTACACAGTGCACAGTGCAAGTAAAAACAACTGAAAACGAGAACGAATGACCACACTGACAACTGAACGAATGACCACACTGACAACTGAACGAATGACCACTCTGACAACTGAACGAATGACCACACTGACAACTGAACGAATGACCACACTGACAACTGAACGAATGACCACACTGACAAATGAACTAATATAAATTAAAATATGTTTTAAAAGCTGTCTCAACGACCAAAAAATATCATGCACACATTTTCTACTGCTGAGACTGAAGGAAAATAGATGTGAAAATTCAGTCACAATAGTAACGCCATGAGTTAAGTGTATGACTATGGAGTTAATTAAGTCTCAAAAGATAATACCATGCATGTTATGTTAATGTTGACCCAATAAGGAAATAATGTATAAAATTTAATTGTCTGTGACAGGTCAAGTGAACAATAAAGTATGCCTGACAAGCAGGAAGTTTAACGTACAGTGGCGGACCAAGCATGTCAATGAAAAGGAAATCTCTGCACTTCGTCGAAAATGCCGCCCTTGTATAAACATACAAATGTGCCGCCAATTTACGCCGCTGATTTTAGGCATTGAATTGAATTGTTTCGATAATCTATTGCTTAGTTTTTAGTAATGTTTCTGAGTTGGCGAAGAGAACTACTCTACTACAATGGCGTATATCCTAGAGTGGTTGACAACTCATTTTCTACACATACGTATCCCCGTTCTTAGAATTCATCAATTTTAAAGAAATAACGCATGTAATTTTTATTCGTTTTATTATTTATTTCGCGCATTGATCTTCTACTCCGAAAGCATTTTTGAAAGGGTTCGCGATGTTTCTGTGCTATTAAAGAGAATACTTACTGGTCGTAAGGACTTCTATAGATAGCGTATCAGGAACAAACGCGTGTAAAGGGACAAAAGACATGCGCACGCATGCATGAAGTGTTAATTTTAAAAAGAATATCCTGCCTAAAATAAATGGTGTCCTTCCTGTTGGGAGAGCTGGATAATGGACATGAGAATTGGCAGACAGTAAACCAACAATGTGTTTCAACAGGCATCCGACCAAATAGACACGTGTCTCAGCAGACATTCGACCAATAGACACGTGTCTCAGCAGACATTCGACCAATAGACACGTGTCTCAGCAGACATTAGACCAATAGACACGTGTCTCAGCAGACATTAGACCAATAGACACGTGTCTCAGCAGACATTCGACCAATAGACACGTGTCTCAGCAGACATCCGGCCAATAGACACGTGCATTAGCAGACATCGACCAATAGACACGTGCATTAGCAGACATTCGACCAATAGACACGTGTATCTGAAGATTTCCAGGAAATCTGATCAATAAATATTAATATTAATATTATGGTAAATATCCTGACAAAGAACTTTGATCCCCCGAAGAATGCCCCCATGCTGTTCAGTGATTCGATACTTGAATATTTAGACCAATATCGATTATTCGCTATACTTATTTTGTCGTTTAAGAAGAGGAAAATAATTCATTTCACATTATAAAATATTGAAGCCTCATTGGAAAGGTTTAACCCAAATATCTTAGAAGCTCTGTAAATGTGGATCAGGAGCAGGGCAAGTTTGGGCTCAGCCTTGAAACACATAAACGTGTAGGGACGTAATGCTGGATTATGTGGACAAACTGGACTAAGAAATTAAAAACGTGGACAAACTGGACTCAATCGCACTACAGCTAGAAAAAAATCTGGTCTACTTTTTGTTATATTTTGTTACTCGCCTCAGGTTACGAACAATTAAAATTACGAACAACACCTTTGAATTATTTTTATAAAAGAAAATTTCTTAAAAATTTGCAAATTTCCCATAATCGGTTTCTTGATAAGAATAAAAGATTATATTTTTTTTTGGGGGGGGGGAAACAAAAATGTTTCTCTTTTTCCGTTAAGCACGCGTATTCCTTGCGTTTGATCCGACAAAGGAAAGGATGTTAATTTTTATTTAAAAAATTGAATTGTTCCTTCGTCTTGGAACGGATGTCATTATTTCGATGCATGATGTAGGGCCTATCTCAATGAGATTGAAAGTCGTAACTTTTTAATGGGAAATAATACAAAATAACACAATAACTTTAGATAACTCTTTAAAATCTTCTAACTGCAATAAATGTTAGTTACATTGATCTGGACTAAGCTCTTGGTATTGAAATAAACTTTATAAATGAGTTCATTGGAATTTTTCATTTTCATGAATTTTTATCTGAATTTTTTCAGCCTATGAGAATTTTATGCCGTTTCATTTTTTTAAAACTCTTATATTTTTTTCATTTTATTTTTAAAAAATTCTATTTTAAATAATTTTTAAAAAATAAATAGTCTAAAATCATTCGATTATTTCCAGTAAAACGTTAAGTGGTGAATTTCCTTTCTACGAAATGTTATCAGGGGGCGATAATCAAGGAAATGATTTCATTGAAATTGATTACCACTAAAAGTAGGACATGCTATTTTAAGAGACGCTACGCATGAATCTCCCTTTTTATTTATGCAACCAGGAAATCCTAGATTACTCGAAACTCCACTCGGCAACGCTAACGTGTGTTTCCTACAAAAGCTCATTACAAACGATGTGTGGAGTAGAACCACGTGACAAGGCGTTTATTGATCATTAATTTCCTGTAAATGAGAGAAACCGGTGCGCAGTTTACGGTGATGCGTTTCCTAAAAAGACCTGGCCAAAATTTTAATTGTGACTTATTTGGAATACGAAGCACGCGGCTCCGATACAGCTGTATGGCAGCGATGACAAACTTAAAACTAACGGAGCTTAGAAAGATATCAAATTTACCACCAAAGGATCCTGATACCCATAATTTAGTTTTAGACATGGAGATAATTTTATCACAAAAATCGAAAACAATCGACACAAAAACGTACTAGTTCGACCAGTGGCATAGCTAGAACTTTTGCCGCCCGGGGCGGTCTCCAATTTGCCGCCCTTTTTAGGGGCCGTCCATAAATGACGTCATGCACCTGGAGGGGGGAGGGAGTCACATACGTTTGTGACGATGTTTAAGAAATGTGACCTCACGTCAAAACACGCAACTTTAAATACATTTACACTTTTCTTAATTGGCAAACATTTAATTTGAAACATGCTCATTTTCAAACAGAAGTACGGCTTTTATTGTGTCAAAGCTTTGTTGCGTCTAATTGAAGAAGGGGTCTAAGTTTTTGTGACGAGGGGGGAAGGGGGTGAACAATCAAGGGCGTCAAAAACCAAGTTACTCCTCTGTACATTAGTATGTAAACATATTTATACATTTACTTTCCTAACTTTCATAATAGAAAAATCGTGTATTATGTTATCAAAATTAAAATTATTTGTAATATCTTGTTCTATGGACAGTATTGCAAGATTTTGTTGTCTTTAATCGCTCATTGTGGAACGAAGATAATTTTTATCAACTTCACTTTGGAGAAGCTCCTTTCACAACTAGCGACACTGATAGAAATAGTTGAAAAAAATCAAAACAAAATTACGATTTGGGTACAGAATTTTCCAATCTATACTGTTGAATAAATATTAATAGATCAAGGGTGACTTTCCCCCGTTTTCTAACATAATGCCTCTTCTTGTAGAGTAGGTACAGCCATTAAAACCTGGATCGTTTTTCTTTCCATATTGAAATGTCAATGTCAATAAAGTAATTTATTTTATGTCCAAATGCTTCATTTAGTAGGTTACATGGTATTATATACGAATATTTTCTTACAAAGACATGCAACTCATCAAAGCGTTATTTTATTTTATTTTATAATTTCATCCATGTATAACAAAATTTCTCGTTGTACTTCTTGTTCTAAAGATAGAACAACGTCTTCTGAATTTTACCTACTCATATTTTTTCTCCATCTAACTAGGCGTTCAGTTGATATCTCCATCTCTTCACAAATTGTTTGGCTGATATAAACATCATTTTTTATTAGCACATCTCTTTGTTCCATGCAATGGCCTTGCATTAATTAAAAAAATGACGGGTTCCCATAAATTAGATGGCATAGAAGAGAAAAAGATTGCCTTGAGTTGAGTAAAATTCCAGCATCTGATCTCGTTTTACTAGTTACTTCTTCAGTTGTCAATTTTTCCAAGACGCTTGAAAGTTTAAAGTATGTCTTTTTCGAAATTATTATGCCTGTTGTGGTGTTTATTATCGGAGAAATTTGAATATTTACATATTCTTGTCATAAATCTTAATAATTTTCCATAAAATAGACAAATTCAAATTATTTACACATTACTATTAATTTAATTGGATAGGCGTAGCATGCTGAATGAAAAAGTTTGAAAAACCGTATTTTAATGAAAAACACAAATAATTTGTGCTACTTTAATGCAATAAAAACAAAATAAATTTAATTTTTAATAACTTGCCTTACAATAATTTACTGAAAACTAAAGCAGTAATATAAAATACTACTTGCAAGTTAAGCACAATATTTGAACCACCATGCCTTGTAGGTACTTGTTCGCGCATCATTCTGAGAATGTCAAAATTCCACGCAAAAACTGTCGTGGCGATATTAATAGCACACATTATTCGGCCAAGCGGTGATGTGTTTTTTTTGTGTTGTTTTTTTTGGGTAGTTTTCTTATAAAAGCGCCATCTGTGACTTATACCGCTTATTTTTCCAAACAAATGGATACGTTTTTTGAGCGATTAAAAATTTTTGAACGTTTTTGCGTTAGTTATAATATCCACTGTGTAATCAAACAAATGTTGTGCGAATCCGTTAATTAATACTCGAAATTACGATTTTTTTTGTTTCACCTTGGTTTTCCCCCTTCAAAAGAAAAAGGGCGGTTGTCGGAAAATTTTGTACTTTTCAAATGCCCACAAATGCCGCCCCTAAATGAGTGCCGCCCTGGGGCGGACCGCCCCCACCGCCCCCTAGCTACGCCACTGAGTTCGACATGTGGATATATGGTTGGCAAAGATCAGAGGCAGATATTCATTGATAATCACTGATACATTTATAGACAGACATCTACTATCTCCAATGTCTAACAAAACCGTTACATAGGCTCTCATGTACCCGACCCCGCGTTAAAAAATATGTTGGTTTTATTTTTTAAACACTTTTTTTTATAATGTGATTAATGTAAAAGTTAAAACACACCATAGCGGCGACACAGCCAACAAATTCTCTGACTACGTCATTATTTCTAACTGAAATATTCATGTTTATTTACCAAATCAAATCATCGGTATCTGAGGCACACACGTCACAAGTACTGACCTAAGGTACAAAAGTCACAAATACTGACCTAAGGCACACACGTCACAAGTACTGACCTGAGACCTGAGGTACACAAGTCACAAGTACTGACCTGAGGTACAAAAGTCACAAGTATTGACCTGAGGCACACAAGTCACAAGTACTGACCTGAGGTACACAAGTCACAAGTACTGACCTGAGGCACACAAGTCACAAGTACTGACCTGATGTACACAAGTCACAAGTACTGACCTGAGGCACACAAGTCGAGAGTACTGACCTGAGGCACACAAGTCACGAGTACTGACCTGAACCTCACAAGTCATGACAAGTATTGACCTGAGGCACACAAGTCACAAGTACGGACCTGAGGTACACAAGTCACGAGTACTGACCTGAGGCACACAAGTCACGAGTACTGACCTGAAGCTCACAAGTCACGACAAGTACTGACCTGAGCCACACAAGTCACAAGAAATCTGGAAGGCGTAAATGTTGAAAGCAGCGCGAAATAAGAAATATGAGTAAATGGTGATGTGCTTTGTATTGTAGGTCATTGATGTCAGCTAAAACCAACTACACGTTGTTTTAAACACGACCCTGGCCGTACCCTTCAGTAAACTGTATCCGATGGTGAACGTATTAATTTTATACTGTTGAGCTGACTAAGTAAAAGATTTACAAAATCTGAACAACCACAATTTAATCCAGACTTTTATTTTAAGTTGTTATTTGAACGTGGTTTGTTTTTAAATCCCTTATATTAACTTCACCGCCGTCTCTCACTCTCTCTCTCTCTCTCTCTCTCTCTCTCTCTCTCTCTCTCTCTCTCGCTCTCTCTCTCTCTCTCTCTCTCTCTCTCTCTCTCTCTCTCTCTCTCTCTCTGTCTCTGTGTGTGTGTGTGTCGTTCGTCGTCGGGCAGGAGGGCGCAAAAACAAAAGTAAAAAAATGACACATTTCTCTTGATGCCACCGAGCTGAAATTTGCCACATAGACAATAGACTCATGTTACCTAACAATGCATCGTATCAAAATTTCAGATCGATCGAAAGTACCGTAATTAAATTAATGCATTTTTAGTTTATCTCTATGCAATGTATGTAATTCCATTTCACTGTTTGTTATTGTCATGTGACAGTTCAGTCGCGCGTTGACGCCATCCGTCGATGTACCGGGTTGCTTTTGTTTACATTTTACGTGTCACGCTGAGCTCGGTCCAGCGATCGGTGACCAGACCTTTCCCCTCTCCCACCCCCCACCCCCCGGTTATAAAGCAAAGGGGAGTTAAGACAGATTCAGACTGTAAATGTTTGTCGCGTTTGAATATAATCAATACTGTTAGTTATTTCTCATATATAAGGGATTTACAGTAAAAAAAATATGTTTTTACGGGTTTGTTTTATTAAATCCCTTATATTAACTTCACCGCGGTCTCTCTCTCTCTGTCTGTCTGTCGTTCGTCGTCTGGCAGGCTGGCGGAAAAACAAAAATAAAAAATGACCCACTTCCCGTGATGCCATCGAGCTGAAATTTGCCACACCGACTTGTGTCACCTAACAATGCATCGTATCAAAATTTCAGATCAATCGAACTTGAAATTAATGCATTTTTAGTTTATCTATATAAAACTATATGTAGAAGTCGCTATTGTTTACATTTTACGGGTCACTTGACTTCATGCCAGCCATAGGTGAACACATCTCGTGTTTTAACCAGGTGGATTTGACTCAGTTTCAGGCTGTAAATGTTTGTCGCATTGGAACATAATCAATACTTTAAGTTCTGTCTCATATATAAGGGATTGATAGTCAAAAACTTTGTTTTTACGGGGTTGTTTTTATTAGTTTATCTCTATACAACGTATGTAATTCAATTTCACTGTTTGTTATTGTTTTTTTCCACGTGACAGTTCAGGACAGTTCAGTCACGCGTTGACGCACCCGTCGATGCCCACACTCCCTCCCGTCCCTTCCCCCATTTTTAAAGCCAGGTGATATCACTCGGTGTCAGTCTGTAAATGTTTGTCGCGTTTGAACATAATGAATACTTTTATTTATGTCTCATATATAAGGGATTTATAGTCAAAAACTTTGTTTTTACGGATTTGTTTTATTAAATCCCATATACTAACTTCGAAATCTTGTCTCTCTGTCTGTCGTTATCTCTTCGTACGTCGGTCGGGCGGAAAAACAAAAGTAAATAAAAAACAAACCCGTAAAAACAAAGTTTTTGACTATAAATCCCTTATATATGAGACAGAACTTAAAGTATTTACAAATATCTACAGACTGAATCTGTCTTTAATCCCCTTTGCTTTTAACCCAAAAAAGGGGGGGGGTGGGAGAGGGGAAAGGTCTTGTCATCGATCGCTGGGCCGAGCTCACCGTGACACGCCAAATGTAAACAAAAGCACGCCTGTTTACCTGGTTTAAGCACGAGATGTGTTCACACCGGTGGCTGGCCTGAAGTGAAGTGACCCGTAAAATGTAAACGATAGCGACCTCTACATATAGTTTATATAGATAAACTAAACATGCATTAATTTAATTACGGTACGTTCGATCGATCTGAAATTTTGATACGATGCATTGTTAGGTCAGACGGGTCCGTGTGCCAAATTTCAGCTCGATCGGATCACGGGAAGTGGGTCATTTTCGACTTTTGTTTTTCCGCCCGCCCATGAGATGACGACAGACAGAGAGACAGAGAGAGACGGCGGTGAAGTTAATATAAGGGATTTAATAAAACAAACCCGTAATAATAAAACAAACCGTAAAAACAAAGTTTTTGACTATAAATCCCTTATATATGAGACATAACTAACAGTATTGATTATTTTCAAACATTTACAGACTGAATCTGTCTTAACTCAAATTTGCTTCATAACCCTAGGGGGGAGGGGTGGGTGGAAGGGGGAGAGGGGAAAAGTCTGGTCACCGATTCGCTTGACCGAGCTCAGAGTGACACGTAAATGTAAACAAAAGCGCCCCGTCGCTTCGTTGGGTCGCTTCAATGCGTCAGCTCAAAATTTCACGTGGGAAAAAAACAATAACAACCGTGAATTTGAATTACATACCTCATATAAGGATAAACTAAAAATGCATTAATTTAATTACGGTACGTTCGATCGATCTGAAATTTTCATACGATGCATTGTTAGGTCAGACGGGTCAGTGTGCCAAATTTCAGCTCGATCGAATCACGGGAAGTGGGTCATTTTCGACTTTTGTTTTTCCGCCCGCCCATGAGATGATGAGAGAGATGATGAGACGGCCGCGAAGTTAATATAAGGGATTTAAAAACAAAGTTTTTGACTATAAATCCCTTATATATGAGACAGAACTTAAACGTATTTACAAATATCTACAGACTGAATCTGTCTTTACTCCCCTTTGCTTTTAACACAAAAAGGGTGGGGTGGGGGTGGGAGAGGGGAAAGGTCTTGTCACCGATCGCTGGGCCAAGTTCACCGTGAAACGCCAAATGTAAACAAAAGCACGCCGCTTTACCTGGTTTAAGCACGAGATGTGTTCACACCGGTGGCTGGCCTGAAGTCAAGTGACCCGTAAAATGTAAACGATAGTGACCTCTACATATAATTTATATAGATAAACTAAAAATGCATTAATTTAATTACGGTACGATCGATCGATCTGAAATTTTGATACGATGCATTGTTAGGTCAGACGGGCCCGTGTGCCAAATTTCAGCTCGATCGGATCACTGGAAGTGGGTCATATTTTACTTTTCTTTTTCCGCCCGCCCATGAGATGATGAGATGACCGGCGGTGAAGTTAATATAAGGGATTTAAAAATGACCCACATTTCGTGATGCCATCGAGCTGAAATTTGGTACCTAGACTCGTCTCACCTAACAATGCATCGTGTCAAAATTTCAGATCGATCGAACGTACCATAATTAAATTAATGCATTTTTAGTTTATCTATATATGACATACGTAATTCAATTTCACTGGGTTTTTTTTCACGTGACAGTTCAGTTACGCGTTGACGCCACCCGTCGATGTACCGGCGTGCTTTTGTTTACATTTTACGTGTCACGCTGAGCTCGGTCCAGCGATCGGTGACCAGACCTTTTCCCTCTCCCACCCCCACCCGGGTTATAAAGCAAAGGGGAGTTAAGACAGATTCAGTCTGTAAATGTTTTTCACGTTTGAACATAATCATATATAAGGGATTTATAGTCAAAAACTTTGTTTTTGCGGGTTTGTTTTATTACAAATGTATTCTAAATGGTTTATCTGTTGGATACACACACACACACATAACCACGTAAATGTATTCAAATGAACGAAGACACATTATTATTTAAGCAGTTTTGAGAAATCAGTTGCCGATAATTTTATTCACAATGATTTGAGTATAGGCTACTGTGGGTGGCGCTTTCTGCCAGTTATGTATGTTTCCGAACATGTAAAGCTTTTCATCGTCCTGCTCTTGTATCATGACATTTTTTGATAACGTTATCAAACAGAATATTAGAGACCTTTTATCAGACTTTCACGAAATGTTTCTAAACGAAAAATTCATGATATTCCTTGTCCGTTTCGAGTAGGCAAACTCAAATATTCAATTTGTGTGTAAAACAAGGATTATTGTAACATTTTAAACTTTATGCTTTTATAAGTGCTTTTTATACCTCTTTTAAAAAAAGAAATTAAAATTTTGTAAGCATGAAAAAACTGAAAACGTTTTCACTATTTTAGCTGTGGATCTTGGAATTTGAAAACTAGCAGGTGGGGTGGGGCGTGGGGTTGGTCAGGGCGTGGGGTGGGGCGTGTTTACTTCTTACCTGGCCTGAAAAGCGACAAAGCGCAGCTCGCTTTTGATTGGTTGGTAGGCGGCAGTTTCTCTTTCGCTTAAGCGGAAGTTATTAATAGAATACTGAAACCGGTCAAGTTTATTTCTAAGATTCGGGACGCGACGCATTGCCTGAGGTCAGCCAGTTGGTCTGGTCGGCGTACCAACACGAAGTGATAGCCCAGCTACCTTATTATCACCAACAGGTCAAACATACCTCTACCAGCAACGCATCAAGGCTAAAGGTTAAGTGTTTTTAAGGGGGTTGGGGGGGGTTAAAACTATCTTTTCCCCCATTTTTTTCCCTTGAATGTTGACATTTTTATGGGATGAAAATTGACTTGCAGTCCTGCAATCCTGCCCCCACCCCACCCTCACCCGCGGTCCAAAGTTGAAGGGGAGGTTAAAATTGGTCTATAGATCATAGCACTTAACTTTGTTTCAAGCGTAGATATCTCTAGCTGCAAACAGTTGTCCTCACATCCTCATTTAAAAATAAATAAACAAACAAAAAAACTAAGGCATGTGTTGTAAATGAGCCAAAGGTTGAGGCAATCTCTTGACTAATACTAAACTCCATTTTTTTTAGACTTTTGCCACTTGAACTAATCCAAACTCTGTTACGTAAATATCAACTGGTTATCCCGCACCACCTTTTTTAACAGAAGAGAAAAAATAAATTTAATTAATAAACTTACGCTAAAAAAATTTTTAAAAATAAACAAACTAAATTTTTAGAGAGAGAGGGGGGGGGGAATTGGGGGAGGCATTTCTACAGTAAAAAATATTAGCATCTACTTGATCTGGCCGTAATTTCTGCCAACCCGAATAGACCAAAGGAAAAGTTAGATTGAGGTGAGAATTTCGCGATTTTCCCAGTTGATAGCAGAACAACGGAGAGTCTTTTTTCTTCTTTCTTTCTTTGCCTATTAACTCCTAATTTAAATTTTCCTTAAAATGTTGCTATATTTTTTGTAAAACATCTATGTCTTGGTAATACACATGTGTATTAAAAGATTTTTAAAAAAACAACTTGAGATAAAACGCAAAAAGCTGAATTCTTAGAAAGCTTTGCTTCCGATTCACCAATGAGCATCAAGTGTATTAATACTGAAAGTAGAGCGCGTATTCACACAACAGAGATCTATCCATAAGGATGCTTTCGTTTTGTACTCCTGGAGAACTCAGTTTTTGAAATCGAAAGCAAGTAAAAACGTTAAATTTTATTCTCAGTGTGGAACTCAACGAAGTTAATCAGAAGGCCAGCTTGACCGGGTCGCAATATTTTCTTTGCAAGGAATAGATCTTAAATTGAAAGCATTTTTTTTAAAAAAAATCTAAAAAGTAGGAGGCAGCGTTAGCTGGTGTTGCGGGAAGGCACAGAATAATTTTTAAAAAATTTTAAGTATTTTTATCGCGGTTGCTGGAAATACGTTTTGAAATCAAAATGGGACTTGCTGATGTTATAGAAAACAACAAGGGATACATAAATTGTATGATTTGTACAGGAATATATTGATATGATATGAAATTAAGAAGAATTGAGAAGCGTTGGGGTGGCGGATATTTTATAACAACATTAAGGGGTTTGGAGGTTATATAAAATACAGAAGGGGAGAGGCACGGCAAAAAGGTTAAGTCTTTTGTCTTGAGATGGTTCACCGACAAAACAGCCCCGACAATTGGGCTCCGACATAACGGTCCCGACAAAACGGCCCTCGACTAATAGATGGACTAATAGTAAAATGTACAATCAAATATTATATTCGTATTTTTACTCACCTATTCAGTGTCAGTTTTAGCTCAAAATAAACAATAATAATGACATCACAAGAGTGAATTTAAAAGCCTTTACATGAAATGGTGCCAATCACGGTTGTTTATTGACAAGAAACAATATAAGAACATCACAAGAAATAATTTTACAATTTTACCACTTCTTTAATTAAGGGTGGAAAAGTTGACAAAAGCTTAAAATGCAATAAAAATAAAAAGAAAAAAGAAATAAATTTAAAAAAAGAAATAGAAAATTAATTTTTTGGTTAAAAAATGCTAACAATTTGTCCGGGGCCGTTTTGACGAGTCACCCTTGAGATATCTCTGGCGTTATCTATTTCCTCGCGCTTATTAGATAATATAAGTACAGTAATCAAAGGAAGAACGTGTTATTTTATGAATTTTTACCGTCTGTAATTAGAATACTTGAAAAAGTAATCCGTTTTAATGATTCTTACAAAATTTAACCTTTAAAAAACAACAACTGTTCAATCTTTTTAGAGGATTTTAAAGAGCTTGAGATTTAAGAAGAATCAATGTCAATACACTACTTATGGATACATAATACTTAGGAGTCTTAATAAATGAGAAATTATCATGGAATCCCCATGTCAATGAAGTTATTAAAAAATCAAACAAAACCTTAGGCTTTATAAAAAAGAAACTTTACAAATGTAATAGAGATATAAAACTAAAATGCTACCTCACTTTGGTGAGACCTGTACTAGAATATGCATCTTCTGTATGGGACCCATCCACCAAAGAAAACATTGATAAACTAGAACAAATTCAAAAAAGAGCTGCCAGATTCATTACTGGAGAATATTCAAAACTGACAAGAATAACACCATTAGTTAAATCATTAAACCTTGAAACACTAGAGGATAGAAGAACCAAGAGCAAAGTAGTAATCATACATAAAGCAATTAATTCTAATTTAGAAATACAACACAAAGATAACTTAATACAACCCTCAGATAGACATAAGGATAAAAACACCTTTCTTATTCCGTATGCAAGAACAAACTCATACACATTTTCGTTCTTCCCGTCCGGAATTCGGACGTGGAATGGGTTGCCTGAAGAATCCAGGAAAGCAACACTTTATCAACATTTAAAATCTCTAATAAGAATGCAGGACTAAACACAAACCATAGATAAGCGTAGGACGCAATAATCTTCTGTATAGAAGGAGCGTCTGAAACAGATAAGATAAGATAATCTAATGACGATACCCACTGGCGTGTCGAGGTCTTGTCTCCGAGCGGAACAGTTTTATTTTAAGCACACTCATCACTCACTAAATCATGTGTTTGTAAGATTCCAAACATGAGAAAATAGTTCTATAATAGTTCTCTATTACCTGCTCCTACGCTGAGCACCATTTCATTTTGCGTGCGCGAGTAAACAAGTGAGACTTGCAATAAAATGATGGCTTTAGGCTTAGGGTATAGCAAAACAGTAAAATCAGCTCAGTGCTTTGATTATTAAAGATCGTTGAGGCCAAGAGAATTCTTTAAAAAAGAGAACAAAATCCACCCATGATGTACTACATTTTAATTATTTCAATTGGAAGGGCGCATGGTGCATCTTTTACTCAACAATGAAAAAGAAATGATCGTATATAATTTGGACGTTTCTCTATGTGTTTCCAAACATGTGTTTGAAAACATGTTATCAAATTATTTTAGTAGCATTGCCATGATAGAGTATAGCCCTGGCTTCATTGAGTGATATCATTAGTATAGGGCTTCATTGAGTAATATCATTAGTATGGGCTTCATTGAGTAATATCATTAGTATGGGCTTCATTGACTAATATCATTAGTATGGGCTTCATTGAGTAATATCATTAGTATGGGCTTCATTGAGTAATATCATTAGTATGGGCTTCATTGAGTAATATCATTAGTATGGGCTTCATTGAGTGATATCATTAGTATGGGCTTCATTGAGTGATATCATTAGTATGGGCTTCATTGAGTGATATCATTAGTATGGGCTTCATTGAGTGATATCATTAGTATGGGCTTCATTGAGTGATATCATTAGTATGGGCTTCATTGAGTAATATCATTAGTATGGGCTTCATTGAGTAATATCATTAGTATGGGCTTCATTGAGTAATATCATTAGTATGGGCTTCATTGAGTAATATCATTAGTATGGGCTTCATTGAGTGATATCATTAGTATGGGCTTCATTGAGTAATATCATTAGTATGGGCTTCATTGAGTAATATCATTAGTATGGGCTTCATTGAGTAATATCATTAGTATGGGCTTCATTGAGTGATATCATTAGTATGGGCTTCATTGAGTGATATCATTAGTATGGGCTTCATTGAGTAATATCATTAGTATGGGCTTCATTGAGTAATATCATTAGTATGGGCTTCATTGAGTGATATCATTAGTATGGGCTTCATTGAGTAATATCATTAGTATGGGCTTCATTGAGTAATATCATTAGTATGGGCTTCATTGACTAATATCATTAGTATGGGCTTCATTGAGTAATATCATTAGTATGGGCTTCATTGAGTAATATCATTAGTATGGGCTTCATTGAGTGATATCATTAGTATGGGCTTCATTGAGTAATATCATTAGTATGGGCTTCATTGAGTAATATCATTAGTATGGGCTTCATTGAGTGATATCATTAGTATGGGCTTCATTGAGTAATATCATTAGTATGGGCTTCATTGAGTAATATCATTAGTATGGGCTTCATTGAGTAATATCATTAGTATGGGCTTCATTGAGTGATATCATTAGTATGGGCTTCATTGAGTAATATCATTAGTATGGGCTTCATTGAGTGATATCATTAGTATGGGCTTCATTGAGTGATATCATTAGTATGGGCTTCATTGAGTAATATCATTAGTATGGGCTTCATTGAGTAATATCATTAGTATGGGCTTCATTGAGTGATATCATTAGTATGGGCTTCATTGAGTAATATCATTAGTATGGGCTTCATTGAGTGATATCATTAGTATGGGCTTCATTGAGTAATATCATTAGTATGGGCTTCATTGAGTAATATCATTAGTATGGGCTTCATTGAGTAATATCATTAGTATGGGCTTCATTGAGTGATATCATTAGTATGGGCTTCATTGAGTAATATCATTAGTATGGGCTTCATTGAGTAGATATCATTAGTATGGGCTTCATTGAGTGATATCCAGGCCCGGCCTTAGGGAAAGGCAAACGAGGCAACCGCCTTGGGCCCCGCGCTTTTCAGGGCCCCGCGCTTCGTCTAAACAATTTTTACACCTTTAAAAAAAAACAATTTTACTGATATTAGGGGCCGTCCATTAATAACGTCATGCGCCTAAAAAAGGGAGGGGGGGGAGTCATGCCTTTGTGACGATGTGTGATGAGGGGAAGGGGGGTGTTTAAGAAATGTGACGTCACCTCAAAATGCGCACTTTAAATAAAAAGTTCATCTTAAATATTTGATTGCTTGCAATGTATTTAATGACGTTTTACATAGCTTCATACGTGCTACGATATTAGAGTGCAGCCTCACACTATATCAGTCACTATATACATACTTAAATGACAACAACAAAAGTAAATTAATTTGCAACATGCTAATTTTCAATTAGAAAATACGACTTTTAAGGGGGAGGGGGGGTTTCACACCTTTGTGACGTCATATTGGAGGGGGGGGTCCTTAGTTTTTGTGACAAAGTGGGACAAAAAAAAAGGGGGGGGGTAAAATAGGTCAAAATCGCGTGAGGTTATTTATGGACGGCCCCATTAAATACTTGTTTTTGTTTTTTTTATTTTGTAAGGATAAATGAAATAGAAAAACTTGTCCAGATGCAATGACGGGTTTTTTTTGTTTTTTTTTATTGTGCATATTAAAAAAAATCTATAGAGCAATGATGGGGAACTTTTTTGGGGCCGCGTGCCCAAAATTCAACCAAAATCCACTTATTTTTAGCAAAGTTAATGGAGATTTGGGTTAGTAAAATAAGACACATTAAAATTTGTCTTAAGACTTAAAGGGAAAAAAAAACAAGAAGAGAGTTTTCAAACGATAAAAACACAAACTTTTTATTACAATTACAGGAAATAGGTTGATTTTGCGAAATTAATGGGATTTTTGCTGTTGTATACTTACTAATAATTCTTAAAACATTGGCTCTTACTTTGTTACTAATGTATTGTCCAATAATAAATATAATGTTTTGATCACCAAATGTGTTTATGTATCTAGCATTTTATTTGAAAGCTTTATCGCAGTCCTATTCTATATGACATATTCAACCTTATGACAACCGCGTGTGGTCAGTTATCATGCGTCATAAAACCGTGACTGAGTCTTAAAAAAATGTGTTGCTTGTCTTGCTTCCTTGAAATTGATTAAGTGTTGTGTTACATATGTTCAGTGTAGACATGTACTAAATGTTGGTGTTTATTTAGAAATAATTCATGTAAAGTTTGTACATAACGTATTATTTTCATAAAGTTAAGTGTTTCGTACGTGATGTTTTTGCCATCCGTTCTCCTCTCTTACTCTTTCTCTTATCTATACAGACGCTCCTTCTATGCAGAAGATAGTTGCGTCCACAGACCATGACAGATGATCTGTTGGCAAGTGATGCAGCATTCACAGGCCACGGCTTTGTGGGTTCCACGCATTACCCAGCCGCCTAACTACATGTAGTTAGGTACCCATTCGGAGCGGGGTGACTCAGGGACGCCCTAGGCCCCGGGAACAAACCCTTGCCTTGGCACGGATTCGAACCCGTGACCATCGGTACGACAGTCCAGTGCGCTGCCACTCGACCACCGCGTCCCCCGTTCTCCTTCCCTAACAGCCACTTCGGATCAATCGAAAGGTCAGGGTTCACATTTGTACACAGAATAATATTAAATAATAATATTTTTCATTTATTTTATTCTGCTTTCATTGTTTTATTATTGTTTATTTTATTTGTAAAGTGTACTTTTAAATATTGAAGAATTATTATACTTTGCTTTTTTGTTATAGTTTTCCTTGATATTTTCCATTGTTAAATACTTTATATTAACTTGTGGTGTCTGTTTGAGCCCTTGTTGTTTGTTTGCCGAAAAAACTTTGGATCGATTTTTAACCCACTTCCTCGTAAGCTAGCGAGCTGAAATTTTGCAGGCAGACTCGTGCCGATGATAAAAATGATGTATCGAAATTTCAGATCGATCGCATGTACTGTAATTAAATTAATGAATTTTTATATTATCTTTATTTATCTCTATGTAACATGTTAATTTTTGTGCTATAGTGTCGTGGTGCGTATTATATTGAACAACCTTTCCTGTCGCGCAATAAGGTGCGTATTATATTGACAATACTTTTTAAAAATATATTCCCGATCGGTGTGCATTATATTAAACATGTTTTAAAGACATAACTACAATTTTGTATTTTTGGATTGTCTTGCGCTGCGTATTATAATGAACATTCTTTTAGTTATGTCTCGTATATAAAGTATTTATAGTCAAAAACTTGTTTTTTAACGTTTTTTAAAAATTAGTGTTGTTTCTGTGTGGCTTGGAAGGGATTAGATATTTTACATGTAAAACTTAGTTCGAGATACAAACAAATACAAGATACGAAAGCAACCACGGAACGGATTAATTTCGTATCTCGGGGTACCACAGTATTTACAGTAGGCTACTTGTTTAACTTGTTTGTAATATTTCGTTCGTGGAAACAGATAATGCATTCCCAAACCAACTTATTCCTTGCTTTACAAGTCAATGTCCTTAAAGAATTTCATGGCACCTTTAAAAAAAAATTTCTAGAACAATGAAGACCATTTCCCTTGAACAACTGCCAGAACAAAGGACTGGTTTAAGTACGCATACGTCTGGAGTTTTGAAGCCAAATATGCAAAAAAAACAAACAAACAACAATTAATTTAAATGACAGTTAAAAATAAATTCAACGAATTCAAGTTCTTCCTAGAAATGAACCGTGACATCGGCATGAAATGTATCTACGTCGAAACAGTCATGAATACAAATAGTAGGCGCAGAGGCGTTTCTGGGGTTGGTGTCATCCAGTGCAGTAGCTCATGGTGTCACCCCTCACGACTTACCCCATAGACCTCCTCCGAGTCTGCTTTAGTCATGACGAGGGACCTCTTTTAGGTCATCTAAAAGCTCTGCATTCATTAGAATTAGGTATTTACGTCCCGACAGTAGTAATATAGTATGACTACTGACTACAATAAAGTATGACTAAACTACTGACAGTAAAATATTTTTTTAAAAGCAAATTAAGTAATGGTTTTAAATATCCTAAAACAAATAATTCAAATTGATATTGTAAAAAGCTGATTAGTTGGAGGGGTTATAAGATGGACTTAGTCCAGAGTGACACCAGAGTGACACCAGAGTGACACCATTGAAACAATGTACATGTAGTGAATAATTAGTGTAACAATAGTCTTGGTGCTTGAGATTGACAACGAGCTGAAGTCAAAGTGTAACTAACTAAGTAGTAAACAAGAGAGAAAGTAGATTACTATGCAACCAGAACGAGGTCCTTAAAACCGATACCAGAGAGCTTCTCTACAATATTTATGTCTTATGGGCTCCGTAAAACGAGGCGGTAAGGTCAGCTATGCCTTATGGGCTCCGTGAAACGAGGCGGTAAGGTCAGCTATGCCTTATGGGCTCCGTGAAACGAGGCGGTAAGGTCAGCTCTGCCTTATGGGCTCCGTGAAACGAGGCGGTAAGGTCAGCTATGCCTTATGGGCTCCGTGAAACGAGGCGGTAAGGTCAGCTATGCCTTATGGGCTCCGTGAAACGAGGCGGTAAAGTCAGCTAGTGGTGATAAGGTCAGCTAGTGGTGGTAAGGTCAGCTAGTGGTGGTAAGTTCAGCTAGTGGTAAGGTCAGCTAGTGGTGGTAAGGTCAGCTAGTGGTAAGGTCAGCTAGTGGTGGTAAGGTCAGCTGGTGGTAAGGTCAGCTAGTGGTGGTAAGGTCAGCTAGTGGTGGTAAGGTCAGCTGGTGGTAAGGTCAGCTAGTGGTGGTAAGGTCAGCTAGTGGTGGTAAGGTCAGCTAGTGGTGGTAAGGTCAGCTAGCACCCAAGGAATCCAAACTATTTCCTGTGAGAACTTTACACCGTTTTAAATAATAAGTTTTGAGCCAAAAAGGCGTCATTTCATTTTAGCAGTTGAAATCAACTGATATACTCAAGCGGTTCACTGGTGCCGCTAACGTCCACAGCCCCACTCCATTGTATCAGTTCTACAGAACAAATTTTGTAGTTTAAGTTCCAGCAAACATCATGTTTTCAATTTTTATAGACTGCCAGTTTATTATAAATGAATTTGAGTTTCAGCAAAGTGTCATTCCACAAGTTCTTAAGTAAAGTGCTATAAATAGAAACATATCAACCGTCATATGTATGGAGAAAATCTCTCTTTAAATGTGTTACGTACCATAAATTATATGATGGAAACCTTCCAATCCGTGAACAATTTACTTAAAAAAGAAAAATAACAACAATATCCTATGTGTTACATTTGATATTTGACCCAAGTTTTGATGTAATAATGACGTAGCAATGACGTAATAGCTCCAGTTTTGTAACCAGGAAGTGAACGTTTTGGTTGCCAGCATCAAAATACTTTCGAACAGGAAATGAAACCAAATCAAAACAAAAACAAACAAAACAACAAACAAGCAAACACACACGCCCAATTTCCCACAAACATCCTCAAATGTCACAAAAGATAAAAATCAGTGCTTTACTTGGCTTGCCATTTACTTCGTGTCTCCGTGGTGACGTTGGCTTTCAGCACTTTCAACAAACCAATAATAGGAGAGTAGAAATGATAATTTATATATACAAATTGGAATAAAACTAAGTAAGAGTGAAATAATATATAATTTTCGGATGCTAATGCAGCAATAAAAATGTATTTCTAGTCTAGAGCTTTCATCCAGTAAACAATACATAATATATACTGTATAAACTAATGTTTGGCATTTGGCAATACAAGACACAATACATAATATATACTGTATAAACTAATGTTTGGCATTTGGCAATACAAGACACAATACATAATATATACTGTATAAACTAATGTTTGGCATTTGGCAATACAAGACACAATACATAATATATACTGTATAAACTAATGTTTGGCATTTGGCAATACAAGACACAATACATAATATATACTGTATAAACTAATGTTTGGCATTTGGCAATACAAGACACAATACATAATATATACTGTATAAACTAATGTTTGGCATTTGGCAATACAAGACACAATACATAATATATACTGTATAAACTAATGTTTGGCATTTGGCAATACAAGACACAATACATAATATATACTGTATAAACTAATGTTTGGCATTTGGCAATACAAGACACAATACATAATATATACTGTATAAACTAATGTTTGGCATTTGGCAATACAAGACACAATACACACACAAATTATAGCTTTTTTTTAAAAAAAATTATTTATTTAATTTTTGTTGTTTCTTCGTTGCTGTGTGTTTTGTTTTTCAAATATAAAAAAGCAGTACGAACAGGAAGGTGTAGAGCTCACACAATAGTCTAATACTGTCATGAGTTCTGGGAAAAAATGCAGACGGAAGTTCTGAATTCTAATTAATAATATGAGTAGACTGTGTCTGCTGGTGTCCTTCCTTTGACAAGTAACTCAAACGTTTAACCCCACTTTCCCCCACGCCCACCCTCACACACACATATATACACCACACACACACACTTGATTCTATTTAAAAATAGAACCCCGTTTCACTGTAGATTTCATCAAAAACAAAAGAACATTTCATCGGAAATTATGTTAATGTTTTGAAACATTCACACAACACCATTTTTGGGCGTTTGCCGCCGTTTGCCGGCATTGGTGCGTTCTGAGAAAAGATTTACAGAATCGCATAATTTATCAGAAATGTCGCTTTAGAATGGTGCTACTCTTATCTCATCCCCTGTCAGCATGTGGAAGGGGACATCCTCTGTAATACATCAACGCCTCCCACTGGCACATTCAGCTAATGACGTAATAACTTTGTATTTCTCTTTCAGTGATGAACTCATGCAAGGTGCCAAGTACACATGCGTTGTACTTGTATAGATTTACCAAGACCGTGTGAGTAGATGAGCGAGGTCTGATTGTATAGATGTGCCGAAATATCATGTTTAGACGGCACACGTTCTCACGTCTAGGTATACAACTATAATATCATGTTTAGACGCCACACGTTCTCACATCTAGGTATACCACTATAATCTCATATAGACATCAAAGTATATGAGCAAAGATCTCAACTCTATTTGGACCAAGATATCAAGTGTATATGTGCAAAGATTTCAAGTATAGATTGGCGAAAATTTCAAGTACAGATTGGCGAAATTTTCAAGTATAGATTGGCGAAAATTTCAAGTATAGATTGAAAAGATCTCAAATATAGACTGACGAAGATCTCAAATATAGATTGGCGAAGATCTCAAATATAGATTGGTAAAGATATCAAATATAGATTGGCGAAGATCTCAAATATAGATTGGTAAAGATATCAAATATAGATTGGCGAAGATCTCAAATATAGATTGGTAAAGATATCAAATATAGAATGACGAAGGTCTCAAATATAGATTGGTAAAGATATCAAATATAGTTAGGCGAAAATCTCAAATATAAATATGCGTAGATCTCAAGTATAGATTGACGAAGATCTCAAATATAGATGGGCCAAGATCTCACAGCACCAATGTTCCAGCTAAGATTCGTTTGTCCGTGTGCCAAAGTTCCAAATTCCTGATATATATTTATTTCCGAGATAATAGCCAAGTTCATTTCAATTGTTTTCAAAGTATTCTGGAATTACCCATTTAAAATGAATATTTGTAGTCATCAAAATGTTTTTCGGTACTTATTTCTCGGAATTAGCTGAATCACCACAGAGACATATTCAACACCATCATTGTTGGAGAGGATTTTATACAACCAGATAAAAGTTTCACCCCCCCCCCAAAAAAAAACACGAACGCACAGTATTGAATAATGAATGCCTTTATATTAAGTTGAAATGTATTGATATAGTCCAGGCGTGACCATTTTAGAAAGTAACAAATTGTTGAGAGCCGCATTATGGGTCACGACCCCACTAATAGCGCAAAATTCCTTTTGTGTTTTATTTTAAAAACTAGTGTAACCCGTCAAAAATGACGGAAGTTTTCAAAATGAATACATTTCAGCTGAAATCTATTAATTTTGAAAAAATACACATCAGAATAATAAATCATGTAATACAGAACTTTTATTTATTTTTATTTGATTCATTTATTATCATATTGAAAAATGTTATGCGGAACGTTCGAAAAGTGTTATTTTTGGTGCAGTCATTTTATTATGTTGATCGCAGCGCCACCTAACAACATTACAAATTTCGCAGCGCCACCTAGTTACATCCATACATACAGACAACGGGAATTATGTATAGTGATTATTTTTCATTTGAATTAATAATTTAAACTTTTCAATCGTTTTAACATTAACCGTATGGTGAAGAAACACTTCCGTTTAAGTTACAAAATTACCATATATTTAGATACGTACAATTTATGAATAGAAACAGTGCATATATAAGTTTCATAATTATAGACAAAATTAATTATTATGAGTCTGATTAGAAGTTTTTGAACTAGCAAGTTTCTTTAAATCTGGTTGGTAGCTACTAATACGATGTTGTCAGAATGAGCTCGCTTAGCACGAGTAATATTTTAAGCGATGGCAGAACTTGCCTCAGTTAAAGTGACACTTTCTTTACTGAAAGCAGAATGTAGTCTCTGCTGCTGACACATTCAAAACTTTAACTCAGTGAGCTTGCTTTTCTTTATTCAGGTCAAACTACAATTATTTTCAACCTTTTGTTTCGGTCAAAATTTTAAAAAAAAACGTTCATGCATTTTTAATAATATTTATTTCAAGCAAAAAGTTTTAATTTCATAAATTGTTCGCGAGCCGCAATGTGAGCCGTGAGCCGCAATGTGATCCGTGAGCCGTGATTTGGCCACCGTTGATGTTGACCAGTGGCGTAGCTAGAACTTTAGCCGCCCGGGGCGGTCTCCAATTTGCCGCCCTTTTTAGGGGCCGTCCATAAATGACGTCACGCACCTGGGGGGGGGGAGTTACACATTTGTGATGAGGGGGGGTGCTTAAGAAATGTGACGTCACGTCAAAACGCGCAACTTAAATAAAATTTCCATATCAATATTTGATTGCTGACACTTTATTTAATGACGTTTATGTAAAACGCGTGTTACGATATTAGAATGCAGCGTTACACTAAAAACATACTTAAATGACAAAATTTTTATTTGAAACATGCTCATTTTTACAGAAAATACGGCTTTTATGGGGGGAGGGGGGGTCAAAGCTTTGTGACGTCTTATTGAAGAAGGGGTCTAAGATTTTGTGACGACGTGTGACGAGATGGGAGGGGGTGAAAAATCAGCCAAAATCGCGTGACGTCATTTGTGGACGGCCAGTTAGTCGATTATGTTATGGTTTTAGAAATTAAGTAACATGAATAAACAATTGTAATTGAAACAAAGGAAAGGTGGGGAACATGTTTACCATTGCATGCCGTATTTATGTAAGCAGTAATTAAAGAGGCCGCATAAGATTATATACCTATAAATACAAATTTACAAAATACAAGATACTATTATAAAGGCCACAAGAAAGTTACTGAGGTAGCAGGTCGTCCCCCCTCGTCAATGAGACAAAACATATTCCAAAATTACACACAAAAAACATTACCAATCACTATTCTTTTATTTTTTATTTATAAATAAAATGATTTTTTTTACAAACAAAGAAAATGTTTACATTAGTATGTAATCATATTTATACATTTACTTTCCTAACTTTCATAATAGAAAAATCGTGTATTATGTTATCAAAATTAAAATTATCTGTAATATCTTGTTCTGTGGACTATGTACAGTATTGTAAGATTGTGTTTACTTTAATCGCTCATTGTGGAACGAATATTTTTTTTCATCAACTTCAGTTTTGAGAAGCTCCTTTCATAACTAGGGACACTGGTAGCAATAGTTGAAAAATTCATAGCAAAATTACAATGTTGGGTACAGAATTCTCCAATCTATGTTGTTGTTGTTAGCTTCCTTGTGTCTCGTAAGACGACGGAAGTTTCTGTGCTCCTGGGGGATCCTCGCGCATGGCCCTGCAGCTTCTGCTGTGGCTGTACAAGCCCACTCGCGAATTGCAGCCTTTGCCGCACTTCTGGCACTGAAAGGCAGCACCTGTGGTTGTCTGATTAGCTCTCCTTTTCCTCTTTAGGCGGTCCACGTCTGCTACCTGCCACAGGTCTCTTTATCCTGCTTCTAGCCCGGCAGTCAACGCCTGTCTCCATCTGTACCTGTCCCCAGCGAGTTCCTCCCAGCTATTTATGTCGATGCCAATAGCTTTGAGGTCTCTCTTGAAGACATCTTTGTAACGGAGGTGAGGCCGGCCCGTAGTCCTCTTTCATTTGGCTAGCTCAGAGTGGAGGATCTATATTGTTGAATAGATTTTAATAAATCAAGGGGGCCTTTTCCCCCGGTTTTCTAACTTAATGCCTCTTCTTGTAGTGTAGGTACAGTACAACCATAAAAACCTGGATCCTTTTTCTTTCCATATTGAACTGTTCTTTATCAATGTCAATAAAGTAATTTATTTGATGTTCAAATGCTTCATTTAGTAGGTTACATGGTATTACGAATATTTTCTTGCAAGGACATGCAAGTCATCAAAGCGTTATTTTATTTTCTTTCATAATTCCATCCATGTATAAAAACATTTCTCGTTGTACTTCTTGTTCTAAAAATAGAACCACGTCTTCTGAATTTTCCCTACTCATATGTTTTTCTCCTTCGAACTCGGCGTTCAGTTGATATTTCCATCTCTTCACAAATTGTTTGGCTGATATAACAGCATTTTGTATTAGCACATCTCTTTGTTCCATGAAATGGCTTTGCATTAATTTAAAAAATGACGGGTTCCAATAAATTGAGATAACATAGTAAAGAAAAAGATTACATTAAATTGAGTAAAATTCTAGCATCTGATCTCGATTTCCTAGTTACTTCTTCAGATGTCAATATTTCCAAAACGATTGAAATTTTAAAGTATGTCTTTTTCGAAATTAATATGCCTATTGTGGTGTTTATTATCAGAGGAAATTTGAATATTTACACATTCTTGTCATAAATCTTAATAATTTTCCATAAAATAGACAAATTCAAATTATTTACACATTACTTTAATTGGATAGGCGTAACATGTTTAATCAATAACCGTATTTTAAATTTTAATTTTTTAAAAAACACAGAATTATTTGTGCTACTTTAATGCAATGAAACAAAATAAATTTAATTTTTAATAACTTACCTAAGAATAATTTTCTAAAAACTAAAACATTAATATAAATTACTACTTGCAAGTTAAACACAATATTTGAACCACCATGCCTTTAGATACGTGTTCGTGCATCATTCTGTGAATGTCAAAATTCCACGTACAAACTGTCGTGGCGATATTAAAAGCACATATTATTCGGCCCAGCGGTGATGTTTTTTGCGTACTTTTCTTATAAAAGAGTCATCTGTGACTTATACCGATTAGTTTTCCAAAGAAATTTATTTTTTTTTAGCGATAAAAATTTTTTGAACGTTTTTGCGTTAGTTATAATATCCACTATGCAATCAAAAAAATGTTGTGCGAATCCGTTAATTAAGACTCGAAATTACAAATATTTTGTTTCACCTTGGTTTTCCCCCTTCAAAAGAAAAAAGGCGGTTGTCGGAAATGGTTGTATTTTTCAAATGCCAACAAATGCCGCCCCCAATGAGTGCCGCCCGGGGCGGACCGCCCCCACCGGCCCCCCCCTAGCTACGCCACTGACAATGTTGACTCTAATATTAGAGAGTCTTTATAAAAGTAGTAGATGTAATAGGAATGAATGGTGAAGATTTCCTTAAAATCCGTCACATCGGAGATTTTGATCACACACGAATTCAGAAAGGAATGCATCATGGGATAGACAACAAGATAAACAGTCAGGGCATCCGTGTTCTTGTTTGTTTATTGAAAAATTATCTCCGAACTGGAATAACTCCTTTAAAATGTCATTTGTAGTTTCGATAAATAGATAAATAAATAAACTTTACAATTTTCACACAGTTAAAGTAAACGTCTGCTTTTCGGGGGATAAAGGGGGCGGGCTGGGTTTGGCGGAAGAGTTATTGAGAATTCATGTAAGAATAAAATCAGTGATAAGAAAACTTGAGTAAGCACATATATATCACCGTAATACTTCAATATTCACTCAGATAACATTCTGTGAAAAAACATCAACATATTTATTACTATCACACACGTATTGTAATTGCCACTTCCTTTATGTCACATGGTCTCTTTACACGGAATAGGGTACCACCTAAAAACATTCAGACACAGAGCAGGATGTCACCTAAAAACATTCAGACACAGAGCAGGATGTCACCTAAAACATTCAGACACAGAGCGGGATGTCACCTAAAAACATTCAGACACAGAGCAGGAGGTCACCTAAAAACATTCAGACACAGAGCAGGATGTCACCTAAAAACATTCAGACACAGAGCAGGATGTCACCTAAAACATTCAGACACAGAGCGGGATGTCACCTAAAACATTCAGACAGAGCAGGATGTCACCTAAAAACATTCAGACACAGAGCAGGATGTCACCTAAAAACATTCAGACACAGAGCAGGATGTCACCTAAAAACATTCAGACACAGAGCAGGATGTCACCTAAAAACATTCAGACACAGAGCAGGATGTCACCATAAAATTCATTCTCAGAGCAGATGCCACTAAAGCAGATTTGGTGGAGAGAACCTCTAAAGTGAATAATAGAATAGACTCATTGTAATGTGCGGCAAGCACCTTGTCTTCAGAACATGTTATGTTCGAGAAATCTAGTGCGCTATACATGTAGTTTTGTTATCGATTTCAGACAACGCGATTCCAAGAACAACTGTGTATTTTGCGGTAGCAACATGAGGAATTGTGAACGAAATTAGTAACAACAGCTGACCACACATGCATTTTGTGTACGGGAACACACTGTCGCTTTAACTTTGTATATGTTACAAGTATGATGCATATCCACAGAAGTGCAATATACAGTGGCGTCACTAGGGTTACGGGGGGCGGGCCGCCCCGGGTGACACCCATCAGGGGTGACACCCAAGCCTAAAATTAACTGTGTACGATTTTATGTCAGAAAAAAAAGAAGACACATTTTTTTTTCACCATGAAAGAAATTGAGAAATACAATGAAATACGTTTAAACCGAAAACTTATTAATAAAATAAAATATCAGTTAACAGGCAATAATAAAACGTCTCCACAAACTACAATAAAACTAATTAGGAAACAAAAGGAAAGAAAAAGCCGCACAATTTAAAAAAGGCTGGACATAAAAGAAGCGTTATCTTTTGTTTTAGAAGAAAATCCAACATACTGGGCTTTGACATACCGACACACGGAGTCAGCCTGTGAGACCAATACAAACTCACTACTTTCTCCACGACAGTTGGGGGGGGGGTGATAAGATTTTGCTTCATATAAATATATGGATAGCTTTTCTTTTTATTTATTTATAGGAAAATAAGGTATTTAACGTGTTTGAGTTATTATTATTTTAAATTTATAATTATTAAACATGCATATCTATGTTAATGTAATGTACTCTAAGAAACATGATTTTCGTATTTTTCTTGAGTATATGTACTTTTTAAAATAACCTTTGACACTAAATTAATTTCACATAAAAACATTTCAGTCTTTTCAATTTCGTATGAAACGATTTTCACTGATAGATCGCGTGATGCGTACGTTCGGCAGCCGAAGTAAAGTTGATTTTGAACGACGTGATCAGAACCGCATCTGCAGCGACAAATTTTTAACGTTGAAAACCGTCTGGTCTGAACATTATAAAGCATATTACTGAATATATAATCTATTAAATTCATGTATTTTTATCTACAATTCATCATTTCCACATTCTTGGAGCAGCAAAGGTAAGCCAGTTGAATCCTTTATTTAAATTTGTTAAAACAGGGAAAGATAGTGAGAATTTTCTCGAATTATTTTTGAGTCAAAATGCCACATTATAGTATACCTTTTCCTGGTTAAATAATTATTTAATGATGATTGACTAATTTTGAAAGAAAGTTACAAAAGTAAGCCAAATGACACTTAAATTTTGGACGCGTTCAAAAGTTAGACGAATTTTAGAAAATTTAATGTTCTTTTAAAGTATTACAGACAAGACTTAAACTTTAAAAAATGGCATTCAATTAATTAATTAACTTTTTTTCAATTTAAGGCTTGTTTGACATTCGCCCCCTAGAATAACAATGGTCTAAGTTTAGTTTTTGACAAAATGAGTTATTGCCGCTGGGACATTGTCCATGTTTCAATCTATCATAGCACAAATTGTGAAAGGTCTATCGTGAGACAATTTTGTAGGTGGTACAAAATAACAAGGTCCTAACTCAATATAGGTCTATCAAACATCACATAGAACATTATTCTAGGGGAGCGAATGTTGGGAACATTGTCCTTATTTTAAATAATAAATTTTGGCACATGTATGTCATTAAAGAGCGCACGATGAAAGTGAATGAAATTTTTAAAAAACACAAACGAATCGTGTAATGAAAACAATAGATTTGAGCTTTATTATTAAACACATACAAAGCTCAACGTTATTGTTTTCATTACACAAAAAATATATTTTGTTATTTAAAAGCTTTATCGCAGTCTTATTCTATAGGATGCAGGCGAGACGAAAATTGTTCTTCGTTTTTAAATGTTGCCTATCGACTTTAAATTCAACTTTTCTCCTAATGCCTTTGTAACAAACATTTGATCTATATTTTCAAACGTTACTAAAGAATATTGTGTGTTCCCGGTATTTGGCGGACTCGAGTCGTGGTGGGGGGTGGGGGGTGTGTGTGTGACACCAAGAGCTACCGCCCCGGGTGACATCCACCCTAGTCACAAACTCGCCAGCTACGATCTTTTTCAGACACACGCGTTCTCTCTGTTCCTACGACACGCACCAAAACATTTGGTGAAAGGTCGTTCTCTTTTTGTGCAGCCAAACAATGGAATTCTCTACCATTACACATACGTAGTATTCAAACAACCAAGTCCTTCACACACATCTTTTCAACATTTATTTTCAAAATTAATGAAACAAAATTTCTTGTAAATGATTAACGTAGCTTTTGTATAATGTACTGTAATTTTTGTGTTTGTTATGATATGAAAGTTAATTTAATATTTATAGGTATGTTTTTTCTTTCATGTAAAGCGCTGTGAGCCCAGTTCCTTACTGGGATACAGCGCTATATAAATAATCAATTTATTATTATTATTATAACATACTTAACCCGACCTTTAGGGTATGACCCGTATTTCACCTCTGAATTGCTCTATACTCTATAGTGTTAAAATTTTAAATATCTTCAAAACGTTCTTCCGGTTTTTAAAAATTATTTTATGTCAGTATCTGTGAGCACTTATATAGTAATTGGTACTGAAATAATATCTCCCTTGAACATTCTTAACCGTCACTCGTCAATCAAACTTAGACCCCGTTCCAATATGACGTCACAAAGCTTTGACACCCCCCACCTCTTTAAAAAGCCGTATTTTCTAATTGAAAATTAGCATGTTGCAAATTACGTTTTTGTCATTTAATTATGTATTTAGTGTAAGTCGGCACTCTGGTATCGTAACACGTGTGAAGTCATTGAAAACGTCATTAAATAAATTGAAAGCAATAAAATATTTAAGTGGAACTTTGATTTAAAGTATCGCGTTTTGATGTGACGTCACATTTCTTAAACACCCCCTCCCCTCGTCACTGGTCACATATTGTCACAAATGCGGACCCCCCCTACCCCTAGGCGCATGACGTCATTTATGGGCGGCACCTTATCGCAATATGAAACTTCTTTGCATTTAAATTTGACAAGCGTATCACCCGTCAAAAATGACGGAAGTTTTCAAAATAAATACACATCAGATTAAAAAATAACGTAATACAGAACTTTCATTTATTTTATTCATTTATTATCATATTGAACAATTTTATGCGGAACATTCGAAAAGAGTTATATTTCGTGCAGTAATTTTTGGTGCGCACTATTGAACAAATCAGCATTACATCCATTACGGGAATTATGTATGTTGATAATCTCCGAATTAGTAATGGCTTTATTCTCCCTTCCCTCTTCTCACACATAGTTAGCCAAGTGGACTATTTTAACTTTTCATAATTTTGAATAACATTAAATTTCATTGATAATGTGCTCTAATGTTTGTGTGCTAAATGTCATGGCTTTCTTTGTATCATTGGCTGATGGCGAGGTCATCTGTGTGTGCCCAGCTGTCTGTCTGTGCACCTTTAGCTCGTGCACCAATTTCTGGCCAAACCTTGCTGCAACATTTAAAAGAGAATATTCATCTACAAGATACGCGCGGCGGCGTAGCATCCGCCGCAGACTTGTGCATGGATAGTGCAAAGAAAAAAAAAGGGGGGGGGGTGGGGAAATGGACACAAACTACAGCACGAAGAAATCAAAACAACGCGAGTGAACGTGGGTGAGAGGGGGGAACCACCGACGGATTGTTGGTCTCGAGACATTCGCACTGCGGTTATCTACCTGCACACCACCCTAGCTTGCCAACCATAAACTGTGATTGGCCAACCCTAGCGAGAGTAATTCGTCATGCTCATTTGCACATACTCGCTTTGGTGAATTAAATCTATAGAATATGGATAGATGCTGCATTTGAGTGGAATTAATGCTAAGAGAGACAGCTTCTGATATACTATGATATAGTGATAAGATTTCAAAATATGCAGTTAATCCCCTTGAGGATGTAAGAAACAAAAACTCCGCTGTTAACAGAAGTAAACCAAACGTTGGAATGGCATTGATTTGCAAAATAGACTGTGGCGTTTTTTTTTACATGAAAGGGGGGTTGAATAAAATTACAGGCTTTGACGATAAGAATAAATATAAAATATTTCGCTCAAGAAAAATATATTAAATTTTTATGAGTAATAATGCTAGTATCACTTTACCTCATAGCTGTAATTTACCTTAAACCTGTAATTTACCGTAAAGCTGTAATTTACCTCATAGATGTAATTATTTACCTCGTAGCTGTAACTTAACGTATAGCTGTATAGATGTGACTATATGATTAAATTAGATCATAAACACCTTGCAAGTTATTCAGACCATCTTTTTTTTTCAGGGTAAGGTTTATAAAAAATAAGAATTTAAAAAAATAGTATATAAAAAGAGAGACAAATAAAAGACAGTCTTTCTCACTCTTACAATAAAATGTTCCAGTGTTTAACAAATCATCTTTATTGATCCACTTGTCTTGCAATAAAAAACTGGGTGTAGTATAAAAAATACTACGAGAATCAAAACAGCTAGATTAAAATAAAAAAAACACTGCTGGCCAAATGGTCACAATGATGACCAACACAGAGACAAAGTGGACAGGTTTCAACCTAACATCTAGGACAGGTTTTAACGCAACATCTAGGACAGGTTTCAACCTAACATCTAGGACAGGTTTCAACCTAACATCCAGGACAGGTTTTAACCCAACATCTAGGACAGGTTTTAACCCAAAATCTATCTAAATGACACTATGACAATCAGACAGCAACATTAAGGTAATTGCCCTTTTAAGAACATTAAAATAGCATTATGCTAAAAATGCCCCATATTGTTCTCTAAGTAAGAAAGCAATGAAAATGCAGTTGCACATGAGCTGCTCATACATAATAGCTTCCATTAATTTTGTTTTAAATTGAATTATGCTGCACGTTTGAACAGTATTCATGTACTTAAAAATAATTTGGTTTAATGTTTCTAAACCACGAGAAGTGTTCCTGCGTGTGTTCCTGCAAGAAACCTGTCATTTAAAAACAAAAGTAATTAATAATTTGGGGACAAACATTAATACAATTTATTAAAGGCAAATTACTATTCAATTCTTAGAATTAAACAAATAACCTAAGTTGTGTGACCTCAAAGATATTGAACCCATTGATCTGCTACAAGATGCATAAGACAAGGAAAATTTGATGGAAAGACCATGTGCCACTTTCTCTCATTTTTTGACATTTAAATTTTCATGCCTGGCTATGTCAAATAAATTGATATGATGCAAAGCCCTCTTACTATCATGGTAGTAAAACAAACATTCCTCAATGATGGTAGATAGAGATCCCAGCATAATAATCTGTGGCTCAGGGGACATAACTCAACTCCTCACTATAAGTATAAGAAGCTGAGATCAGGTAGAACACTGATTTTTGTGTTTCTGTTTGTTGGGAGGTGGGAATTGAGGTTGGATGGAAGAGGTTGTGGGGGGATGGGAGTGAGGTTGTGGGGGGTGAGGTGGTGGAGAGGTTGTGGGGGGTGAGGTTGTGGGGTGGGAGTGGGGGTGGGGGTGAGGTTGTGGGGGTGAGGTTGTGGGGGGTGAGGTTGGTGGAGAGGTTGTGGGGGTGAGGTTGTGGGGGGTGGGGGTGAGGTTGTGGGGGTGAGGTTGGATGGAAGAGGGTGGGTGGGGGTGAGGTTTTGGGGGGTGAGGTTGTGGGGGGGTGAGGTTGGATGGAGAGGTTGTGGGGGTGAGGTTGGATGGAAGAGGTTGTGGGGGGTGAGATTGTGGGGGGTGAGTTTGTGGGGCTGGGGTTGGATCGAAGAGGTTGTGGGGGGTTGGGTGGTGAGGTTGTGGGGGTGAGGTTGGATGGAAGAGGTTGTGGACTTGTTTAAGGTGGGGGGGGGGTGCAGAATAGGACACAAGTTTGAATTGATTTTGGAGGAAAATAAAGTGAATCGAAAAGATTCTAAAGATTATTAAGTGAAGAAAAAAAGCAAACCATAACCTTTAATATTGTAGGAGTTCTAACTACAAGCAGTTGGACACACACACACAAACACCAACAACCACATACATAGACCCAATGCCCACAATGAATATACACGCAGATAGTTGTTTTGTTAGACAAGTTTAGGAAACAATTCTTTAACAACTTTAAATCCCAAGGATCACAATAGATTCAGTTTTTAAAATATAGGAGTTTTGTTTTTGTATCATTTCAATTCTTTTTATGTGAAACAATGACTGTAGAGAGTTTAATATCGATGAAATTGGGGGTTATTTTCCCTGTTTAACAATGTTAATCTTATATGGCTTTTTTTTTAGGCCTATTTCTTTTTGGATTTAAAACAACAAAAAAACACCTTAAGAATAATTGAACAAGAGGGTTTAAGTTAGCTGATCAGCAGAAATAACAACACAAAAATGAAACTAAAATTCTGACAAGCACTTAAGTTCACAGGTGGCAAAATATTTGGGATATATACAAGATCCCGACTAGATAGAGTTGATCAGTGAGATATATTTTACTAGAAAAAAATGTAATCTGTATTTTTCTGAAATATTTCATTCTAACTTTAAAGGTAATGAATGTCTAATTTCTGCCATTACATAGCATTCCTACTATTGAAATGACCAACTTTAATGTGGTGGATCTATGTTTTTTATATTGGTAGAGCAACATCAAAAACCTGCCGTAAGTTGAATATAAAAATAAACTGGAAGCAGTGAAAACTTTAAAGGTACTGATCTCTCATAATTTAGACTGGAGGTATGAATGCAGAGTGAAAACTTTCCACACTCATCAGATATAGATTCTAGCCAATGGGCAACACAGACATAACATTTGAAATATCAGTTCAAAACATTCTCAACTGACAAGGCACGGTCAACTTATAAAAAAACCGATGATGAAGGTCTTTCGGGTGAATTACAAACTTAAATTTTAGAGCATAGAAATCATTCTATATTTTATTGTTATGATTGTTTATTAAAAATAAATCAAGATGTGTTGTTTGATGGCTAAAAATCTACTAAAAATATCTTCAAAAATACTCAACATGCAAATGTTACACACTGTACAAGAATTAAGATGAAATATTTGATGTCTAAGTTGCCGCTGCAGTGGATGTTGACGCTAATGATGATAACGCAACCGACGATGGTGAAAATGGACCAAGACCTGCGTCACTGCCATTCTGGACCACGCTCTCCTTCCCTTCACCGTCATCCACATCAGAAAGCTTCTTCGCCCTTCTGTTTCTCTTGCTTGCCTTTTGTGGTTCATTTTGTGGATTGACAGAATGCTTGCCCCCATCTTGCTGAGATTTTTTGGCTGCCCGCTGGTGCCGCGTGTTTTGAGCGACAGCACTGACGTAAGGGAAAAGTTTTGTGATATTGCCGACAGCTTTTGTTCTGCCCTCTCGGAAAACCATCCTCATGTCAGGTTTGAGATATTCTGGATTCTTAATGAAGCGGAATCTCACCGTGGCCTTGTCTCCTGTCCGCAGGTGCTCTTCTGTCATATCAATGATTGTTGCTGTCTGCCGAACACTCCCCACATGAACTATAAGCAGGGAAAATTTAACACATGAACAAATTGTGTTTCAAATCCCTTAAGGGGAAAAAAAAGTGTCCACAAAATTTAGAGATCCATATATGAGGTTTATAGAGAACAAGCTGTTGCATTCATGATTTTTTAAAGTGTGTCATGACAGTTTATAAAATTTAAATCTCTTTACAAGAAATTTTAATCTATTGACTCATTCCCCGATTTTGCAACTGAATTCAACCTTAGGAAGTCCGTACAGATACGTCCAAATGCATCCTAGCGCATAGTGACACACTCTCGCATTTTTAGTTTAAAATAGCATCAAAATCTCTATTTCATTGGCTATTGTGTGATCCTAGGTCATTTCAAAATAAAAAAAACTGAAGTTTTTATATTGTTTCACTTTCGATTCATGTGTGATTAAGTTTGATACGCCTCTGTCTAGCACGTATTCACCCAAAGTGCAGGAAATCGCAGTATCAGACTTTAATTGCCCTTTTTTTTGCTGTAAATGCAATATTTACAGCACAATTTAATCCAAAATTTATTGGATTCTATAATCATTTTATTTTTAAAATAAATCAATATTTTAAGGAAAAAAAATATATTTTGCTAATGGAATAAAAAGCTAAATGAAGTTTCTTCCCATTTGTCATGAGACTTTAGTAGACATGGAAGTAGCTCTTTAGTTAAACTATACTTTTGTATGGCTACTGTTCTTTCCCTGCTAGCACTTCTTTGATTAAAATTAGACCCCTTTTTATCTTTGGCTGCATCCAACACTACATACATTGCAGCTTATTTTAACATAAAGTAAATGAAGACAGCTATTAGCTGCTAGGGTTTAATTAATAAAACAGAAGAGAAAAGGTTAAATTTAAAATAAACTATTCTTAAAGAGAAATTGAATATTGATAATACGTTTTTGTGGCGTCAAAATTGGAACTCACCCATAGCTTGGTATCTGACACTTATTGTTGTTGGGTGATGTAGAACCAGAATCTCACCTTCAAACTCCCAGCAGGCCTTGGGGTCTATAGCTGGGGATACCATAACCATACCTTTACGTATGGATGCTCGTTTGATCTGGGGACAGAAGAATTAGAACATTTCTTACTGCTGGTAGATTCTGCAGTCAAGTTGATAGCAGACAGACAAGATGGTGGGATCCACCATTAAATAGAAATAAAACATACATACATGAAATAGAAACTTCTAAAACTGACTTATTGCAGGACAAGAAATAATAATTGCTATGTTGTTAAGTTCAAAGATTTAACCCATTTGATTTTGACTAAAATAAAGTTTAAGTTCTGTCTACTACTGAAATAGCCTTACAATGAAATAACATTCTTTTATTTCACAAATTTAAATTAAGGGAGGGACATTCGGTAAAATGTATTTAATTTATAAAAAAAATTCTCTGAAAGTGGAAATAATTTATAGTTTCTCAGTTAAATATAAATTTAAATTTATCAAAATTTGGGCATGGGCCCAAACTTATAACACAGTTTTGGTAATATAATACAAAGCTGTTTCATTTTGTATAATGAAAGTTTCTTTTGTCCTTCAAACTATAAAAAAAAGACAACTCACTACAAAGATTTGATAATTGCATAGTTATTTTCTGTTTTTATATACCTTTTTAAGAGCAAATGAGGCAGTTTGACCTCCACGTACTTCCCGCACTGGCATTCGCTTTCTGTGTATACTTTTGATGGGAACTGCTTGAAACTGACCCAGGGCATCTGGTCCAAGTAACAGGGTATCATTAAGCTTGATGCAACCTTGCAGCAGTGTACCTGATACGACTGTACCAACACCCTGACAGGAAGATAACCAGGAACATCACAGTCAAAGGAGTAGGTAATATTTTCAAGATACTTTATTCACGATTAGATGCTGCAACAATTTCATAGTAAAACAAATATAATAGCCACAGAATAATTATGGCTGCAATTACAAAAAATTATAATTATAAAATAATGGCATATGAGAAGAAAAAAAATGGAGTCCTATCTTGAAAAATAAAATAATTACTTAAGATTCAGGCAGACTCAACAATTTGAAGTCTGTAACTGTAATAGAATTCACACAATTTACTTTTTTGATATGCTGATTCATTTTTTCAACTAAGAACACTGCCAAAGTGTTGAGCTTTTATGATCAAAATTATTCAAATTTTACACTCAATTTTGTAATAATTATATTATAAGCACCAAATAACATTTGAAATGAAATAATAAAATGATGAAATAATGATTTGTCTTCTTACAGGTACAGAGAAGGTGTCATCAATCTGAAACTCTGCAGGCTGTGAGGCATCACATTTGACACGTGTGGACAGCAGGTTGAGGAACATTTTCAAAAGGTTGAGATTCTCTCCAGTGACATTTGACACTTGAAACACAGGGCACATTCTGCAAAGTATATAAACAACCAACATACATTTTTGGTCCAACTTTATTAAATTAACCTTTTAAAACCTAAATCAAGTAATTTAATGAAGGGCATGAGCAAATTTCTTCCTTGACCTTTCTGAGGTGAAGTTTGTTGCTGTCACAACCACATCATCAGTGTTTTGAACCAGCATGGGAATCTTTCGACAACCCGGAGACTTGAGGATCCTGGTCAGCAGTTTGATAGTCTCTTGCAGCACATTGGGCGGGCACATGTCAATCTTGGTGACCACGACAAACACAGGGACGTTGAGGGCTAGAGCCAAACCAAGATGTTCCTTGGTCATGCCTATGACACCAGCATTTGCTCCAATCTGACCAAAATTCACAGGTTCATTAGAGCAACTTTCTTGGTTTTAATTTTTTTAAAAATAATTTGTGGCTATAAATAAAAAAAGCTTTAAGTCAACATTGAAAATAATATTTTATCAGAAGCACACACCTTTTGTTTCAATTTTTAACAGGACTACTTAACCATTAACGGCAGAAAAATTTAAAGTTTTAATATGTACTCTATGACCAACTATTAGTTTATAGTGATGGATCCCAGGGCTTGCATTACAAACACAGAATGCCAAATAGTGACATTTATTTTTTAAAAATATTATTTTGCGATTGGAAGAGTTAATAAAAAATTTCAAACACAATCGACATAAGTCCTCAAAAATAGAATCTTAAGTTAAATTACCATTAACATTGCGAAATCTGGTGCATGCCCTGTCATTCCGAAAACTGTTGTCTTTAAATATCTCTCATGTCCAGCAAGGTCTATAAATGTGATCACCTATAGAGATTTAAACTTATGACTATTATCCACCGAAAGATGATGTTTATAACAATGTCTTTTTGCATAAGTTAGCAGCCCACAAATTTAGAGATCTCAAATATCCCATAATAAGAATAATAGTCTTAAAATGTTCATATAAATATAATAATTTTAAAATTTGACCTGGTGTTGTAAGCCACTAATTTTTTTTCCCCACAACTGAAGAGAGCTGAATAAAAAAATATGTTTATGTAATAATTATTTGACAAATAGGTGACTAATAAGGTGGCATTTTGACACCATTATTAACAATTATATAATCTGAGCTTGAGGAAATTGTATCTCTAAAAAATTGTAAGTGACCATAGTAATAGAATGTAGATTGTGTAAAACAGTAAGAATGCTTGTTTGCACATACTTACTTTTGCTGATTCTTCACAAATTTTTATCCAGTCCAGGTGTCCATGTTCTGGCTTATTGACCACATCGCCTGCAGCATCAAAACCAAGAATATCATTCCCAACGCTGCTAGTTCTTCCAGACTCCATTTCATGTTTGTGACGAAACAGCTTCTGTCTGGCCACACCTCGTCCATTGTCCAGTTCACCATGTGTTAATACACCTAACAATGTACTTTTACCAGCATCTACATTTCCTACTACCGCCACCCTGATCATAAAAAGTTATAAATATCACGATGACAAGAACACAAAACACATTTTTAATTTTCTGAAATAGTAGCTACAACCAATGGAACAATTGATCATTTATTTCAATAAGTGTTATTAAAATACTTTAATCTTAAGAAGACTAGAGGCAGTATTTTTTAAAAAAACTTTAAAAAGACCATAAATACACTTCCCACAATTAAATCCAACTTGATTTTTACCTTAACATCTTAAAGATTTTCATTTGTGCCTTTAGGAATGAGTCTCATACTTTACTAACCTTACTTCCATAAAATCTTCACATTTCAATCTTTTTCTCAGCAAGAATTCTGCAACTTTCCCCTCTTCAGCTGTTCTCTCTCTAAGTAAAACACACTCTAAATCTAAAGATTGTGCTATGCTTTTCAAGGTAGCAATAGATGCTAGATAGTCTTCTTCCTTGAGTCCAGGCTTGTCACCTTCTGGGAAAGTACATGTTTAATAATAAGGTATTAAAAACTGTATTTGTTTGTGGCTGTAAGAACATTTTCAATTTTTAAAATTATAATGAACATATGTTATATGTAAAAAGAGCAAAAATGAAGGCAAGGCAATACCACAACACTTAGAAGATACATTTTTCCTCTTTCGCAGAAGGAAGGATGCCATATGTATAATTAATTTCACCCAATGATTTTTACAGCACAAGTTTTCTTTAATAGGGTTGTATCAAGAATTTAACTGGGATTTTAAACATTTTCTTTCAATTTTCAATGTTAGACCATAATAAATTTTAAGTAAAACGGATCAATTATTTAAAGATTTAAAAAAATTGGTATACATGTATCACAGACTGCATGTAAAAAAATGTTTAAGAAATTCAAATAATTCAAATTTACCTCAATTATTTATTGACTTGAATTATTTATTCAAATTTAAAAAAAGTTAAAACTCTTTCCTTGCCAGGGGATTTCACAATGTGTGCCAGTGCAGTCCAGTTTTTTTTTAATTCAATTTTTTTTTAAAGGGTGATACTAACTATAATACATTTTTAATTCAACATAGCTGTATCTTATATCAAAATAAAGGAAATTGAATAGAGAATAATAATATTTGAATAAAACGCAATGTTACAACATTATTACAACAATATATAAAGAGGATTCATTTATAATTTTCAAAATATTCCATTTAGTTTTTTTTAAAGTTATGCCCATTTTTGTATTGAATTGTCATTGTTTATGTCCATCTCAGAAAACTGTTTTTCCTTATTTCAATATATAAAATACTCACTATCACCATCACCCTATCTATATCCATAAGATGACCAATCAGAAGGATACAAATCCTCACTTGAACTTGAATCATAATCTAATGCTTTATTGTTTTGTCATGTTTCTGCATCAATATAATTTGCATTAAAAGTTCTTGAGCTTGCAAACTAGATAGTCCAGAAAATCATGATTTGCTAAGGGTAGGTGTGGCATTTCTTTGTGTACAAAACAAATTGAAAACAGATGTAAATTTTAGAAAACTGAATGTAAAAACATGTTATTTCTAACAGCAAAGAAGGAGAAAGATTTATCTCTCATTTGTAAACTTAATATGTCTTACAGGATGCTTCAGGCAACGAAATAGACTAACTCAATTAGCCTGTATATCTGCGATTGGCAGGTAGAGAGTTAATTCATGTACTTACCCCCTGTCCCTACTTCATAAATGGTCTCCCCTTGCGTATCATTGATTCTTGTATTTATGTCCTCTTGAAGAACATCAAATTCTTCATTGGTTGGACTTACAAGGGCAGTCTAGAAAAGTAAAATTATTATATGGTTAGTGACAAAGGAAAGCCTCAACCAATTTAGAATATTAATTCATACGGAAAAATTATATAATTTACTCAAAGAATTCAGAAACAAATATGGTAATTTAAAAAATACCCAACAGGCTGTATGATCAACTACTAACAAAAATTTAACTAAGTTTTTTTTCCCCACAGTATTATTTGCCTTGACTCAGTAACTAAAAAAAAAGTATAGGTATGATGCAGTAATAAAATGTAAAAATGTTAATTTTTTTATTTATTAAAAAAGCATGTTTTTTTTAAAAGTAAATATAAATTTTCAGAAACACTCTCTAATTTACAGTTCAAGTGTGTTAAAAAAAATAATTTCATGAAGTATAAAGTTTACTTAACTATAATTAATTTTTTGTAAAATAAATGTACTAATTTAAGTACATTAATTATTACCTGTCATTTATCAAGCTTTTAATATTAGTGGCCCCAGATTGTTTAAAATTAATACAGAACTGATAACTAATACTGATAGCAATAATTCCTCTAAGGTTCATGTCCAAAGTTGTACTGCATCCATTTTTTTTCCATTAAAATTTGTTTACTTATCACAAACGCACATATATTATGTTTATCAAAATTTGCTGAGTGGTAATTCTTAACTACTGTGCCGTGTCAGACAGGGAACAGTATGCAATAGTGTAACAAGGTTCATAAGTATTTTATGGTAGGTTAAAAAAACCACTGAACTACTTAATAAAAAAAATACAATATTTTTTATCATTTTGATATAAGACATTTATAAACTATTGTAACAGCAAAATATCAGCTTATCAAATGAGCTTAAATCAGTTTGATTCATTTATGTACTCTCTTAAAAGTTGTGAGAAGAATCAATGATAGACACATAAAATAATGCTTCTTTTGTACTTAGAGCTAGACTAGCATTGATTTCAGGTAATTATAATCTTATCTAAACTTCTTACCTTTGATGTTAGGGCAGACATTTCTGAATCCCCAAAATCAGGATCAAATAAGCCTCCTCTGCCATTCTCTACCTCAGGGCTCTGGAGGCTCTCAATGTCCATGAGTGCTGCCATTTTAATTCCAAGTGTGGAAATCGGCAACTGTATGCAAGTAGGTTTATTTCTCAAAAGACTTTTCTTATTTCAATTATGTCAGGCGCTTTGAGAAGAATTTGGTCTTAAGATTTTGAAGAAATAAGACTTTTTTTCACATCCTTATGTTTCTATTACATTTACATGTCTGTACGTTAAATAACGTGCTATGCTGAAGAAAAAAATATTTGTCAGTCAATCACCAGCAGTCAGTTATATTATTTAATAATAAACTCAATACTTCTATACTTTTCTTTACATATGTATAACAATGCAAACTTAAAATTTTACCCACAACTAAAATGAAAATAAATAAATAAATTAGGCAAATTAGATGAAATTCATTCTTTAACTTTAATATGAAGTTTACCTTTTTTTTCTTAATTTACAAGTTAATAAATACATAACAGAGGATGATGAATATGTAATTTATGAATTTATAGTCTATTATATAAAATGCTACACTTGACATACATTTGTAATTATATGTTTCAATGATACGCAATGTGTAAGAAAATCTACAATTGAAGAGGCATGTAAAATTTATTACCCAAATACAGCTTTTTAACTTTATTAAAATCCATAAGTATTCACTACAGACATATTTATAATTTTAGTTCTGGTAACTATTTATTGCACATTATAAATGTATATTAAATAAAAAAACAAATAAGAATCAATAAACTGCAACTACATATATCTTTAGTTAGAGAAAAATACTTTAGGTCACATCTATGTAATTTAGACTTACATTATTTATTATTTAAGGACCATTTATTGGTCTTAATACTTAATTGTTTCGCTTCAATTTTATTTTAAATTAAATCCAAATTTAAGACAATATAACAACTCTAGCATATCTCATTTGTTGGTATGTTTAAAATCATTAAATCAAAAACAAATCCCAAGCGTTTCCAGATACCAATTAATTAAAATAATGCAATAAAAAAACAAGACCAATGAGGATAGAGTGAAATAGTCCTCTCAATATTTTGTGATGAATACATGTATTTCATTGCAAATGTAAATTTTTTTTATTGCATACCTCTAGATATATGGCAAACAGTATCACCAACCTGCTGTTACTCCCTTTCCTAATACAATTTCATTTAATAGATAAATAGGTAGAAATAATTTTATTGCAATCCTGAACAAACTAAGCATCAAAGTAAGTATTTTCATTTTAAAAAAGTAAACAAAGCAGCTTTGCTTAGACAATCAACCAAAATATAAACTTAGTACAACTTGGTGATAACACTTTGGCTTTTAATAACCTACCTTTCAAATTATGATAAAGATGATATATGATACCCATAAATATAGGCTCTAAACTAAAATAGTTAGATAAAGACTAAAGATGTCATGGCCATAGTCATGGATAATTTTAGAACTTCTAACTTAGAAATCTAAGGGTCAATAAATATAATAATAAAAATAAAATTAATACTAACTACATGTAAATTCTTACAAAATGTAAGCATGGGGATAAGATAGGCTCTGATAGTCCTTTAATTAGTGTTTAGAAAGTTAAAAATACCTTTTAAAAATATTTATTAAATGTAGGCTTAGTCAGTCAAATTACAAATACATGTAATTTTATAATTATAGTTTTATGGCTTAGTAACATGATGTGTCAAAATTTGCTTTATTTTTCAGAGCTCCAGCTCTAGGGTCTTTTAATAAAATTGAATAAGTAGAAGGCCCTATAAAGTATAGTATCTACTGCTACAACTAGTCGTAACACTAGCCAGTAAACTACTGGTTATAGGCGGATCGATGATTGATTGTTGTTAATATTGAGACGTGGTTCAAACCCCATTGCAGGCGACTTCTACTTTTTTTTTAAAAACCACAATGAGGGTGCTGGTAATTGTAATTTTTATTTACTACTTATTCTGAAAAGCGGGGACGCTGATTAAATATATTTTTTTAAACTTTAGATTTTATAATTAATACAAACTCCTGCCTGTAAATAAATAATAAAACCAATTTCTATTAATATTTTATGTTAGATGTGTATATGTACATATATATATATATATATATATATAATATATATATATATATATATATATATATATATATATATATATATATATATATATATATATATATATATACTAGTAGACCCGTCGCGCGTTGCAACGATCAAAGTAAAAAGGAATAAATTTAAAGAAACCAATGAGTGGTATGTTTAAAAATAATTCTGAAGAAATTGTCGTGGAAGTGTGAAAAAAAAATCCAAGTTTCATAGCAAACGGATAAATAAATAAATAATTAAATAGCGTACAAAAGAAGAAACGATATTAAGGGCCCCGGCCCCAAAATGAGTGATATTATAGTTTTTTTTATTGCCATTGTACTCATTTCTTAAACCTTTAAGATTTTATTCATTATTCAGTCATTAACAATCTTGACAAATAATGACACATGTATCCCTTATTATACAAATTGAAATTCACAGGTGTTTTGAACTTTATATCTTGCCCAGAATGGGCCCTGGGGCCCTTAATGTTGTTTTTATCTATTGTACTCAATATATATTCCTCAATATCGTGTAAAATTTAATAGGAAATACAATGATTAAAGTTCAGTAAAAAGACTTTTTCGAAGGAATGGAAATTAAGAGTTCAGTGCCCTATAGTAATATAGGCTGTTAAGTTTTTATATTCAAAGTTTTGTCAAAATCCAGTTTTTTTCTCAATATCTAACTCTTAAACTACTTTTTACATACCTACAATAGGGGGGAAAATAGCATTAAGGGGCCCTGGCCCATTCGGTGCAAGAGGTTAATTTCAAAACCTGTTCATTGTTCCCTATTTCGGATAAGGCATCATATTTTGTATATTATATTCAATGCACACACACACACCAGATTTTATATCTGAAAAATAAAATACATTAAAAAAAAGATTCAATCGTCTGTTAATAAGCGCATCTTAAAAATGATTAAAAGGCAATTTTAGAAATGGCCTATGCTATTCTGAATACAAAGGAATGAACATAAAAACATATTCAATTCGCATTCATATTAATTAAGCATTTTCAGGATCACTTCATTAAATTTAGTCAACTTTTTTTAATACGTTCGGTAGCGAAAGGTTATTAATGTATAAAGCTTAAGTAAACAGTTTTAAAGTGTAAGTTTATTTGACATAGGCCATCACTTTCAACATAAAATAAACTCGCTACATCTATGGTTTTTAATTAAATGTCGAGTTATGAATTAAATTTTTAAAAATCCCAATTTTATACATTGCATGTAAAATATTAATACAATGCATCGTTAAAATAATTGAAATAAAATAATTTAAACGCATATCTAATATATAAAGCTCAGTTGATATTTTTATGTTTTTTTGTTTGTATCCATTAAAAAAGGGCCGCTGCTTTGTTGACATTTTTACAAAAGATCTCTGCCACTGTCGTCACTAAAAAAGCTCTTATATATTTACGACACTGCAATGTAACACAATTGTAATTAATTCAATATTTGCAACAGCGTCTATGAGATAAAGATAATAAAGATAAATTTAAAAAAATTAAGCTATATTCTTAATTTAAAAAAAACAAACAAACAAAACAAATGAATTGTATGTTAAAAATGCATGTGAAACCATGACAATAATTGATTTTAAAAATGGCCTATGTTAATCCATCGTCAAAGGAAAGAACATAACATATTCAATTCGCAATACAAAATAATTAAGCGTTTTCAGGATCACTTTATTTAGTGTAATCTACTTATGTTAATAAGTCCGGTAGCCTAAGTTTAAATAGTATAAGTGTATAGGTTATGTAAAAGACAACAGCTTATGTAAAAGACAAACAAAATATAAATGTTATATTAATAGAACACAGCTAAATTTAAGATGCGTACACGAAAATGTGCGCACAGTAATCAGGCGATAAAAGATTTTAAAACGTGCACCGCTAAAAATGAAGCCTTGAAAAAAATACTGACACAATTATTACATATTTCATAAATAGGTTTTTCATTAAATGTCGAGTTATGGAACAGAAAATAATTAAAACAAATTCGCAATTAAATTTAAACGTGTAAACAATTAAATCTAATGCATTGTGTGGCAGTTGTAATTAAATATGTTTACGTGTCTATCTAATATATAGAAAGTAACAGTAAAGAAAATGACAATTCTTTGTACTACACAGCTCAAATTATGAAGCGTACACGAAAATGTGCGCACCGTAATTAGACATTATAATATTTTTTCAAATGCGCACGGCTGAAAATAAAGTATTGGGGAAAAAAAACGTCACCAAAAGTAACTCGCTTTGAACGGCATTTGAACGTCCGCGTAAATTTGTTCAACACAGAAATGAGGTTAAATTTTTTATTCTTTGTCTCTGCATTTTCTGATTATTTAATTTACGGCATTCGGGCAAAAGGGACAATTACAAAAACTAACTTAAAACCACCTTCAGGGTAAAAGGAACCGTCCTGCCAAATTTGGTCCCCGTCCGTCATTTGGTTTTTCCGTGATTGTCTAACAGAAAGTCGAAAAGTGAAACATACAAACATACAAACATACAAACATTTGAGCTTTATATATTAGATATGTATATATATATATATATATATATGTATATATAAGCGTATAAAGTAAAGGGCCCTCTATAAATGATGTCACAAAAACTTAGACCCCATCCAATATGATTTTAGTAAAAAAGTGAAGTAGTCGTAACACTAGTATTCCTATCTTGTGTTACGACTAGTCGGAGCAATAGTTTACTGGCTAATGTTACGACTAGTTGTAGCAAAACGAAATAATTTTATTGCTACTATTAGTCATAGCAGTAGCCCCAGTAGCCAATTTTTCTGCTTATTCTTCTTTCTTCTTCTTCGTTCTCAATTTGAGTTTTGCGTGCCGACGAGTTTTGCGCCAATTGGCCCGTGGTCTCCGACTTCAGCCTGCTGTTTTTTCTGGATGTGCTTCCATAGCCTTTGGTCAGCCAAGACCATCTGCAAGGCAGCAGTTGAATTTGGCAAGTGATGCAGCGTTCACATGCCACGGCTATAAGGGTTCCACGCATTACCCAGCCGCCTTTTATTTCCCTAACTATGTGTTAGGTACCCACTCGAAGCTGGGTGGACTCGGGGACGCCCTAGGCCCCAGGAACATATCCTTGGCTTCCCATGGATTTGAACCCGTGACCATCGGTACGCCAGTCGAGCGCGCTGCCACTCGACCACCGTATCCCCTTTCTGCTTATTCTGAAAAGCGGAGGCTCCTGCCAGTAAATATGTATTTTTTTGTATAGTCGTAACAACACGAAATAATTTTATTGTTACAACTAGTCGTAACAATTACAATAGTAATAAGCTTACTGTTACGACTAAAGTTGTATCTAATAATTTATTCACACAGATTTGGCTTTTCGACGCATGCTATTTAATAGCATTATTTGGCCTAGGTCATAGGTACACCTCTGATAAAATAATGACCCGATAACACTATATTTAGGCTAAAATTTGTAATTTCTATCCTAATACTAAACTAAACATTAGTACTGAGAAAAAAAGAGATAATCAATTTTAATTTAACAACTGAATTTTTAAAGTAGTGCTAGTGCCGTCCAAAAAAAATAAATAAATAAATGATAATAAATAGTTATAAATTATAATATAATATATGTATTTAGAAATCCCAATAAAGTCGTCTATTATTTTCTTTTTTCTTAAATATTTTTTTAAAAAACCATTAGGGTGTTGGCAAACCTGGTAATGTAATTGTAATTTTTATACTGCTTATTCTGTAAACCGGATACGTTGATTAAATACATGTAAATAATTTTAGATTTTAGAATTAATACACACATAAATAAACTAGGGCTGTTAACGATTGATTTTAATTTAATCGTTTACTTTTGAAAAATTAACTATTAATTAATCGTTAATTTTGATTAAAGCTAAAAAATTGAAATTTATGTCGTCATAAGTAACATTTATTAAACTTAATTGTCAAAAATTGAAATAACACTGGAATGTCTTATTTCTATGACATCTTTTAACCAACAACGCAAACAGACAAGTGTATTGACATTATTTGGTTCACGTGATGAGCGGGTCTTATTGATATTGACAATATAACCAGCCAGCTGAACAATCGATCACATCGCTTTACATTGTCTCAGCTGAAGATTCTGATACTGTAGTGGATGTTTGATTTGCAGATGATATGTAAGCAAAGTGTTAGAACCATGGTAGCAATGTTCACTTTAAGCAGCGCGGCTGCGCAGATATTTGACCGACGCCACGACGCTGGAGTTTAGAATCACAGCGCAGCAAATTTGGTGAAATGTTGCACAAAAATGGACGTTATGCAACTTTGCACACGAGTTGTGTTTTTTTTAACTTTGCACACAGACCAATGAAGCTTTGACTTAGAGGGAACATTGCATGTTAGGCAAACGATTTTTCTCAATGGACACAATAACCTTTATCAATATTTTGAACATTCACGTCAGTCAATAGTTTAAAACCAAAATGTTCGTGTAATGGTCCGGAAATTATTTTATATTTATCGGCCGTAATATTTTACTTTTTGACTTCCAGTACATTTATAAGTGGTGGGTTGATTAATCGTTACAAAAAATTTTAATCGTTAAAAAATTTTTAACGATTAATCGAGAAATTAATCGTTAATTTCCGCAGCCCTAAAATAAACCCAGATCTATTAATATCGTTTATCATATATGCGTATAAAATATGAAGTTTGTTAAGATATTATACCGACTTAGTTTTTTCAAAGTGTCTACTGCTAAGACTATAGTATAGTCGTAACACTAGCAACATCCTAAATTATATTACTAATTACTAATTATTTATAATTAAACATTAACATTATCTTGACATTAAAATAGGCACACACACTTGACACACAAAACTATTTCTGTTTAACCTAAACTATATTTGTATAGGTCTAAGATAAAGTTAAAGTGTATACTTATACTTATGGCCCAATATTAGTTCAACTTACACTTCAGCATTGAAATCATGTCGTCAAATAATAATAATATTTTTAAAAAGCTTTAACTTAAGTCTTAAGTAGCCTATTACTATTACTATTAAGGTAATCCTGCAGTTTCTACACGTATATTATTTCACAGCGAAATTTAATTGTCTCGTGAGAACTTACGATTTTAATTTATTAAAAGCATAATTATATGTTGTATTTCAGCTATTACAGCGCTAATTTGTAAGTCTTTCTAATTCTAATTTCTAAGGCATTTTTTCGGCTCTCAACAAAAAAATTAATATTCTGATCGTGATGCAACCACTTTGTTTATCTATTACTCTACTTGCCGGATTGTCCAAATAAGATGCCAAATGGAAATTTCTCACTTACAAACAAACAAAATAAGATCAAACATCTAGTATTCTTGTAACGAAATAAAAAATGAAATTGTCTTTAAAATATTTATTTATCTTCTGAGAACATTAAAATAGATGAAATATACTAATATACATTTAAAAAAACAATTTCAGTCAGTAAATTTAATTTAGCATGGGTCGAGCCAGGTAAAAAACATCTGGCAAGCAGTTTACTGAGTAAACAAAATGGACAAATCGTAACCAGATTATGTTTTATATAGAGGTGTTAAAATGCCTTAGAAATTAAAAAGACTCACAAATTAGCACTTTAATAGCTGAAATACAACATATAATTATGCTTTTAATAAATTAAAATCGTAAGTTCTCACGAGAAAATTAAATTTAGCTGTGAAATAATATACGTGTAGAAACTGCAGGATTAAGGATTACACCTATTCCTATTAAGCCTATTAATACTACTATTACTATAGTAACTAAATTAGTTATTAGTTAGATCCAAAAACTGATTTCAAAAAATATTATAATTATAAAGTTATTATTAAGTTAATTATTAATTTATAAGCCTGCCCTATGCATGTCTGAGTCTAAAGTTGCAAGTACTTCAAGGAGACTATTTTAATAATAGTATAGTTAGTAATAGTAATAGTTAGTAGTAATAGTCTATAGTTTATTTGTCATTTGTGAGATAGTGGTGATTGATACATCAAAATACGGTAAATAATTATAGGTCAGATAGTGATAATTATGTGAAAATGATATGATACATTTTACTGACATTTATCATTTAGGCTACATTTGAATTTGACACCAAAATTCGAAAAAGTCAAAACAAGACAGCCAAGATCATTCTCAAGATGCAAACAGATGTGAATTCATTCTCATTCTGAATAATATATAGGAACTTTGTTGAGTTGAGCTAAACGATAACAAAAACTATATTTTTCCAGCAAAATGCAACTCTTTTTAATATCCAGAACTCATAAATTACACTATTTTTTTTACTTATATACTATGCTGACCTGATGCAATGCTAAAGAAATGCTAGCATTTCGCTTACGGGATACTATAATTGTCCACTTCTACAATATTGACTTAGTTGCTGTGCATTCTGGCATCAAAATTTTGCGACACCGTGTCAAAAGTTTATATATACACACATAAGTACGAAACAAATGTTAATTAAGTTGATTTTAAAAGTACATAAATGATTGCAAAAATAGTTGATTCCTTATTCAATAAAAAAATTAATTTAATGACATTAATGATTAGTCATTTTAGTTAAATTTAAAAAAAAGAAAAGAAAGCAGCTGTCGTTTATTACCTTTGGCTTTGGGATACTTCCTAATAGCTAATAAACAACTTATAAAAACTTTACTTCCTGTTTCTCACAATTTCATGACACTTTTTTATTTACTGTTGAACAAAACTTATGAGCACTGATTAATAATTCAATAGTAATGTAAATCATTCATTGAAACAAGCATAAATCTGTGAAATGACAAAAAGTGACCTTTCAAACGGCTACAATTTTAATACCTGTTTCATAGCCTAATAAAAGGAAAGTAAGGCAAAATTTAGAATCATAATTCAATAATTAATTAACCGTGCCGTTAATAATAATATTAATAGTTAATTATTAATATTATTATTACTATTAATAGTAATAGTACTATTAATATTAATATAATATTTTTTATTAATAGGATAGGCCATTACTAATAATAGGCGTTAACTGAACTTGCCTAGGACTCAGGACTAGGACCTCACCTAGTCAGTGCCTAGTCCTAGTGTTGGAGTTAGTCAGTTAGTTTGTCACTAAAAAACATTCTAAGTCTAGGCTAGGCCTAAGGCCTAAGTAGTAAAAGTTAGTCAGAGTACTAAGAGTGACTAAAAATTAAGTTAAGATATTATTAACACTTAGTTACAGTGAACCGCTGCTGTACAGATGAAGATACAGAGTTAACATAGTCAGACTTAGACTTATCTTTAACTTAATATCACTTTATTAATTATATAAAAAAACATAAAAAAAGAAGAAGAAAAAAATAGACGACCGTCGTATTGGGATTACAATTTTAGAAATTATAACTACCGGTATTTATTATTATTTATTTACTAGCGTATCACCCGTCAAAAATGACGGAAGTTTTCAGCTGAAATCTATTTATTTTGAAAAAATGCACTTTTTTTAGGGCGCCTACGGCGCCCACCTTTTCCAAAAGCCCAACAAACTTGTCTTTGTTTGATAAATATGAAATATTAAACTTTCTGAAATGTACACAAAGTATTTTATAAAGGCGCCCCCTTTATTTTTTGATTTTATAATTAACCATCATCAAATCCTCTTTTTACATTGTTCCCTTTTCCAAAATTAGAATATGAGCTAAAACAATGACGTCATAATATTTTTTTTACAGTGCATCTTTAATGTGCACACCTTTTGTTGCATTGGTGCAGTAATTTGGTGCGCTGCTTTCTAAAATTAGTAGCGTCGCGGACAGACTCTACAGATGTGACATTGCAAATTATATTGTTTTATTTTAATTTTATTTTTGGACGGCACTAGTACTAGACATAGGAATAAAATTATTTCGTATGGTTACGACTAGTCGTAACACTTGCTACGACTAGTCGTAACACTTGCTACGACTAGTCTTAGTACTCTTAGCAGTAAACACTTCGAAAAAACTAAGTCGCTGTAATATTTTAACAAACTCTTCCTATTTTATACACATATATAATTATATAATAAATAGGATATTAATAGATATGGGCTTATTTATGAATGTGTTATGTGTGTATTAAATCTAAAATTTACATTTATTTAAATTAAATAGATTTAATCAACGTATCCGCTTTTCAGAATAAAGAGGACAAAAATTACAATTACCATCACACATTGTGGTTTTTAAAAACAAAAAAAAATTTTAAATTAAATTAACAATAAATTGGACTGGAGCTGGATTCGATCCCACTATCAGTTTTCACATCAAACTCATCTGACTACCACTTTATCTAGCGAAGCTCATGTCAGATTTCAATTTTTTAAAACTATAACTGTTTGTCCTTAAATGGACACCAATCAAGTCTTTTTCAACCTTTAAAATTCATTAATCGGCTTACCTAGTAACTAGTAATCATGAAATTTGCTTATGAGAAATATTGTTTAGTATTAAAGTATTAGTATTAGCTATGGGTCTACCGATATCTGGATATCGGCAATATCAGTATCGGTAGCATGTAAAGATCCTGATATTGACGTCACCGATATTTTTTTTACTTAAAAAAAAATACAAAAAAAAAGAAAAAACCCTATCATTTAGATTTACAATATCTCGACAAATTAATAAAATTAATATATCGACCCCGATACCGGTATTGAAATAGCCAAAAAGAGTCTTAGTACTAATATGTACAGCCACGATACAGTATGCCATGTGCTATGATATTGTTTAGGTATCGGCCAATTTTCGTATACTCGGAAATACTGTGTAACTAGTGCCGATACCAAGTATACCGTAATTGCTCTAATAAATGGATGTTGTTCGTCCGTCCATGGATAACATGTAAACATTATGTTGACGTAATTGCTCTAATAGCAAAGATGCACGCAGAATCGCAGATGTCTAAAACTTTTCGTTTCGTATGGAATAACAAAATGTACCGTGTGCAGACTTGTTGTCATTTGCAACCATTGATCCTTCAACCTCATTTTCACTCTATTACAATTACTTTGTTCTCATTGTTTCATTCATAAAAGGTGGCCGTGTGCAAAAGCCATTAAACTATTGGTTAGAATTAATAATTATGAGTTAAAGTTTCAAAAGGAGTTCCTAATTTTGCTTGTACATTTTTATAAAGGACGGTTCGTTTTGTTATGAGTCTTATATATGTCATGAATTGGAACTTGTAAACACATCAGAAACTTCGTTTCGGCCACACACAAAAACTCGGTAATATCGGCAAAACTGCATATCGGCAGACCCCAACATTATAAAATATAAATAATTACGAGTGCTAAATTTAAGAATGACGTCATCAAATATGACCGCTGTTATTTTATGTCCTAACAAATACTCATATCTGGAAAAAATATCGGTAATTATGGGCCAAAATGCATATCGGTAGACCCCTAATATAAAATATAAATAATTAGGAGTGATAAATTTAAGAATGACGTCATCAAATAAGACCGCTGGTTTTTGTCATTACAAATACAAGTACTCATATTGGCACTCATATGGGAAAAAAATATCGGTAATATCGGCAAAAATGCATATCGGTAGCCCCCTAATTGAAATATAAATAATTACGAGTGATAAATTGAAGAATGACGTCATCAAATATGACCGCTGGTATTTGTCCTATAAAATACTCATATTGGCACTCATTTCGGATAAAAAAAATCAGTAATATTGGCAAAAATGCATATCGGTAGTCCCCTAATATAATAGATAAATAATTACGAGTGATAAATTTAGGAATGACGTCATCAAATATGACCGCTGGTTTTTGTCCTAACAAATACTCATATCGGCACTCATATCGGCAAAAAAATATCGTTAATATCGGTATCTGCAATATCAGCAAAAATCCATATCGGTAGACCCCTAGTATTAGCATAATTAAAATACAGCATATTTTTTACGACTAGTCATAGCAGCAGACAACTTGACGGGATATTGCTAGTGTTACGACATGTCGTAGCACTAGCAACATCCCGTCTAGTTGTCTGCCGTTACTTTGTCGTAGCAGCAGACAATTCCTTTTAGTTTTATATCTCTATTACATTTGTAAAAGTTTCTTTTTATAAAGCGTAAGGTTTTGTTTGATTTTTTAATAACTTCATTGACATGGGGATTCCATGATAGATTCTCATTTATTATGACTCCAAAGTGGGGTGAATAAATTCATAGTTCACAAAAAATAATAATTTTTCTCTGCACAGCAAGATATCCCTTTTTAAGATTTTATCTTATGATCTTAAATTTTTTGAGAATCTTGAATTTTCTATTTTTTCTTTGAAAACTCCAGGTATTATATTTTAGATTTGGTTCAGGAAACCCATGAGACTAGCTTACCCCTATACATATATTTGTTTCTATACAAGTAGCATTCAATGATCACACAGTGAAATAATGTAAAGTTAAAATTTTCGAGTCCATTTAATGATCTGAGCTAAATTGATAAGGCGATATATCAATTTTTAACTTTAAAAAAAATGTTTTTAAGAGAACTTAAGTATAATATTGTTGTATCTGATTCTTAGTTATTTCCTTTTTTTTCTGCATTTAAACAGAAAATGTGTGAAAAGCATGATCAAGAAGAAAAAAAACTGTACCATGAGCGACAAGTAAAAGAATTATGTGCCTTGCATGCTCTTAACAATCTTTTACAAAACAAGCAAGCATTCACCAAAAAGGATTTGGATGATATTTGCAATAGGTTTGTAATTAATAAATTTTCATATTTTTTAGTTAAAACCTTTACTTTAAAGTCTTCACTATTTAGATGTGTAATGGGTGGTGCTATATACCCACCAATGTTCTCTCTAAGGTTTGTTCGTCCATGTGCAAAGTAAAAAAACTAGTGTGCAAAGTTACACAGCATCCATTTGTTGTGCAATATTTAACTAAATTTGCTGCACGGTAATCCTAAACTGCTGCCAGGCGTCTGTCAGATATCTGCGTGGACGCGCAGCTTAAAGAGAACACTGATACCCACCCCCTGTTGCAAGATGCATATAGGGCCCCATTCCATGGATTCTTTCATGTACTATGTAGCTGCCCCCCCCCTCGGTCCCCCCTGTTAACTGCAGTCCATCAAGGTGGGTTAAAAGTTTACTCCGTGGACGGACTAAGAGGCCCTTACCCCAGCCCACACCTGTCTTGATGGGCGCAGAAGGAAACGTGAACATTCCAGCAAAGTCTTGAATTACGTGTTAAACAAAGTAATTACGATAAGTAATTTTCTTGGTTTATTCCATGGAAACTGAAGGTTTGTGGGGTGTTATATAAATGAGCGAGAGGAGACTAATGTGAGAGAGGAAGAAGATGATTTAGAGAACAGAAGACCTTTTTCTGTGTAATGTGATGTGTTGATGAGCCATATTGAAATTAATATATATGCATAATAGTTAAAATTCAATTACTTTTGAGGATGTTAAACAGCTGGTTTTAATTACAGTAGGCTAATTATGTTACTTTTTTACGCTAGACAGGTAGAGAAATGTTTTTAATTAAGCTAGTCAAGTGAAAGCAAAAGATTTTAAGTTATCTTTGTTTCTTACTGCATTTTAATGACTTAAAAATTTATTTTATAAAAATCTGTTTAAACTCCCAACTACTAAACTTAATGAATAGTTCAAAGAAAATCACTACAAATTTTTTGTTGACTCAGGCTTTCTCCTGACTCTTGTATCAACCCACATCGCAGCATGCTTGGTCTTGGGAATTATGATGTCAATGTTTTAATGGCTGCTTTGCAAGAAAAAGGTTATGAGACTATTTGGTTTGACAAAAGAAAGTAAGTTAACTATGAATTAAATTTTATTGAAATTATTTTTTTTTGTTTAAAATGCTTTCGTGGTCTATATAATATTTATGGGTCCTGCAAGTATTGAAGTTTTTTCTTAATTTGTAGGTTGTATATTTTCATGTTAATTGTATTAACAAACAAAAATTAAATTGACTAAATGGCACTTTCTGATTTACAGTCTTATTCCATTTAAATTTAATAACAGGTTATTATTATTTTGAACATGTCAGATTTGTGCTATGATTCAGTGTAAAAAAACTGATAAACCAATTTGTAATTCATTTAAAGGTTAATATAATTTTATTTATTTTTTAACAGAGAAGTTGACATTCTAGTAACTGAAAATATTATGGGCTTCATTCTTAATACACCAACTGATTACAAGCTAGGCTTTGTCAAGTTGCCGATTCATCGGAAACACTGGATTGCTATTAGATGGCTTCATGGCCGGTATATGAATCTTGACTCCAAGTTAGAGTCCCCAGCTGTAATTGGGGATAAGTTCAGTTTGCTGGAATTTTTAAGATCAGAGTTAAAAGATGGGGACAAAGAGCTTTTATTGGTGGTAGAACAAAATGTGTATGAAAATTCATCATGGCGGAGAGAGAGTGAATGTTTTGTGGCAGACCAAAGGAAAAAAGAAGAGATGTTTTCAAATGGTCACATTACCAAACGCCATAATGGCACTTCTTCAGGGTTAAAATCTGAAAATGATTTTTTGATTGGGGGGAGTAGAGAAGAAAATGGCAGTTTGATCTTTGAAGATAAAGACATTCAAGAAAACACCAATAAACTTAAGTCAAGCTGACAAGTTACAGGAATAGGATATGTCATGTATTATCAAGGTCATTTGTTTTAATTAATGTAATGTGACAACTTATTTTTGTTATAAAAACTCTGTGTATACTGTCATGATTTGAGTGTACCACAGATGTTTTATACTCAGAGAATTTATAATTTTATTTGGAAATAATGTAGTACCTATTTCTTTGGAAAATATATATATACATAACCATGAATACATACATAAAAATTCATGTCTATGTGTGTGTGTATATATGATTATGTCTGTGTGAGTGACTTGCTGGATTTAAAAATGTCATCTGGTGTTACAATTAGCTGAAGCTTTACTTTACACATCAGCTTAAATCTTTATAGTATAACTTAAAATCATTGTAAGGATCATGGGGACATTTTTATTTCTAAGATTTGATTGAGAATTTTCCCAATTAAGCAATTAACTTGCTTCAACACATGCAAAACCTATTATGTTTTAGTTTTTTGCTATAAAACATTTGAAATATTAATGAAAATGTTTCTACTGGCAAATAGTTCAAATACCTTTTTTATTTGTTGTGCAATAACTTGTTTACCAAATTGTGTCCCTCTTTGATACTAAGTATTGTAAAGATGCTCCTTATATAATGTCATATTATTATCTTTGTCCGTCATATATTTTAGCATTTGTTACTATACTTAGTTCTTTCCTTAGCCAAAGGCAGCAACTATGTTCTCATTCATTTACTGTATATACTCGTTCTAAAGCCCACTTTTTTTTGGACAAAATCTAAGGGAAAAGTTTTGGGGGTTGGCTTACGAGCGGGCCATAGGAGATTTCTGCATGTACATTGAATATCAGTGTTGTTATTGTAGATCATCAAGGTCTTTGACTACATTAAACCAGAAGCTATAAAATATTATTAAAAATCTGCACTTACCTTATTTATTCATTTTATTTATTTTTGTGAATGTTTTAATAAATTGTTTCACAAATTTTGTTTTCAACAACAAATTTTAATGTACACGCTTTCACCATTGTTTACAACAAAAAGAAAATGCTGGAAACTCTTTCCCAAAAAAGAGCACAAAGACAAGGATAGGTAATACAAAGTAGTAGGAAATACAAAGAAAAGTATTATACAAAGAGTGGGTAGTACCTATATATAGTTATCAATATTTAACATATTTTCAAATAATTATATTCTGAACAATAATATTCAAAATACTACACAAAAGTAAACGATCATAATGACCGATTTAGCTTGCAGTTTTACTAAAATGTGTACCATTTTGTTTACACTGTCCTATTTTTTGGGATCGTCTTACGAGCGGGTTACACACTTTTTAAATCCTTTATATTAACTTCTCTGTCTTGTCTGTCATGGTCCGGCCTGCGGAAACATAAAAGTAAAAAATGACCCACTTCCTGGGATCCTATCGATCTGAAATTTTGCACATTAATTTTGCATTTTATCAAAATTTCAGATAGATTGAATGTACTGTAGTTAAATAAATGAATTTTTAGATTATCTCTATGTAACATGTAAATGTTTATTATATTGAATGTGCAGTGCGTATTATATTGAACATACTTGTATAATATTTTCCTGATCTGTAAATGTTCATGCTAGTCTGTCGCACGGTGCGTATTATATTGAACATAATCAATACTTTCAGTTATGACTCATATATAAGGGATTTATAATTAAAAAATGTGTTTTTACGGGTTGTTTACAGGGAATTATACTACATGTATTCTCTTCCAGAAGAGGGAGGATTGACTTATGAACAAACGGGCTATAGAACGGGAATATGCGGTAGCTTTTTTTTCTTCTTTTTTTGCATGAATGATCTAAAACACAATGCAAAAACTTTCACGTATTTAAAGTGTTGATAAATTTATTAAACAATGTAGGAATGAGACTAAAAAAATTAATTTATATTATTTTATAAATTTAAATTCTCTGTCAAAGTAATGGAAGTAGGATATTATAAATCAGAACTTAGATATCATTAAAACATGGCTGAAATATCCGACTGATTTAAGAAAATAAATTGTTTCCTTGTTATATAATCCAAGGACTAGCAATCACTTTGTGCTATAAGCATTGATTAATACATTTTTCTGGACACAATAAGCCTAATTTAAACAAAACATTCAAAGCCAATAGAAATAAAGAGAAGTTTAGTAAGTGAAGCAGAAGAGGCCACAAATACCTTATGTCCATTGTACAAGTGAAAAAGTAAATATTCCTGCATGTGTCCCACCTCCTGGGAATATCACAGGTGACCTATCCAACTGCACCTGAGTACACTTTGGCCAACCAACAATGGTTAATGTTGATTAATTATTAAATGAGTTATTGTCAACAATGAAACAAAGTAGTTGAGAGACAGCTACATATTTCTACTAGCCCACTCATCAAACATTTGTTTTTAATATAAAGCTGGCCAAATAGCCAGTACAACTCCAGATCCATCGTTTCTTGGATCAGTTATAGAAAACCTTTAGTTCTATGCAAATATGTGTGGTTTTTTTTTGGTGTTTTTTTTAAATATGGAGTTTACATTTATACTATTCATATTTGTAATATATCACCACGTTGCATTTTTCAACTGACTTATCATTATGTACATGATAGGTCATTTTTTTCTTTCACCTAATATTTTTTAATACTAGCTGTATTACCCTGCGTTCACGGGTAATTTCTAAAATGTGATATTTTTAAAAAATAATATTATCTTTTAAAACTCTGCTGTTTAGGATGAAGCCATCTCCTTTCTTGCACCCAGATTACTTTAATTGTGTCACTGAGAAAGACTGATTGTTGTTTTCGCTCATTATTTACACAATGCTCTTGATTATCTATTCTATTACAAATTGTATTTCATATTCTATAATTGTCATAAATGGACTTGTTTAAAATAAACTGCAAATACTATACTAACAGAATATAAATAAGCATACATTGTATTAACAATCATCAGAATAGCTATAGTAGCAATGGGGTCAAATAATTCAGCTTAATGAAACATCAAAGTAAAAAGAGAAAGCAACAATTCCAAAGCCCTTACAGGAAATAATAAATAATTATCTTTGACTATTCACTAACTTAATCACATTTAAGCTTGTACTAGCACATAGTAAACTTATTTAAACTTCATAACAAAATCATCCATTCCCTAAAAAAGTTTTTCAACAAACACTAATCATTTAAATTGTTTTATAATTGAGGGGGAACAGTACACTTATTATTAATGGGTGAAAAATTACAATTCTATGTTTTTAAATGTTTCTTTTTTGCATTTTATATAATTTTAATTGTTAGACTTTTTACATTTCAAGGAGAAGAATAATAATAGTTTTTATCTTTTTACTATTGAAGTTTCCTATCCAATACACAATGTGAAATATATTTGAACATTTGCCTTTGTCATACTGTTCTCTTTTTTGCTAAGGGCAGTTTGTTTACTGTTGTATGTAATTTATATTGTTTTTTTAAATAAAATCCCAGGATAATAATAAAAATGCTATCTTGATACATTAGAAAGTTAAATAAGTAAGTGATGGCATGGTTCCTTAACTGGTGTTTAAAGAAAGGAAGCTACCAACTTTGGTGACGTTCTATTCCCAAAGAAAACTTAATATCATATCTTACATAGTTCCAAAGAAAACTTAATATCCTATCTTACATAGTTCCAAAGAAAACTTAATATCATATCTTACATAGTTCCAAAGAAAACTTAATATCATATCTTACATAGTTCCCAAGAAACACAACAGCTGATATTTATTATGAGACATTTTAAAAAATCTGAGGCACATTAAATTAAAGATTGAAAAGCACTTGAAAAACAAGAATGGCATTATGTGCTTGTTCTATTCTTCTTTTCTTAATGTGCTTATGAGGCTGAAAGACACATGTGTACAAAAGTATATGGTTAAATATTCTAACTTTATCTGCTAATATTAACTTTAAAAAAATATAGACTTGTTTTGGTGATTTTTTTTTCGAATTATTTATATTTACTCAATACATTGTACATGTATAAATATTTTCCATTAATTTGGACTAATAAAAAAAAGTAACATTGGTTCAAAATTGTGTTATTTCACTTTTTTAACATATTCAGTGTAAAAATACTTTAAAAAATGCTGTGTTATGATGAAAGTATCTACCGAATATGGCCAAGATTTATCAACACATAAAGAAGCATTTATCATTATTCTAAAACTTAATATATGTAGAGCTTAGTCCATGAAAAGGTACATAATTTGTCATTTTCTAGAGATTTTCAAAATAATTTTTATATACAATTCAAGAAAACTCAATAAAGATTTTTTTAAAAAGGAAACATAAACAATTACATAATTGTTCTAAAAGACAATCAAACCTTCTAGAATAAAGTAGAAAACTCAAACAAAAAAATATTAATACATGTATTATGAAAAGGGTAGTCTCCTGATATTGAGAAAATCAAATGAAAAGAATGTTAAAGGAACTATGGAACTAACACTCTATTTCCAGGGGATTTTGACATCATTTAATGGCTTAATTGGACACAATTTAATCTTCCAGAGTAATTAATTAATTTTAATATTAAGAAAAACCTCTAAAAGCCATAGAAATATAAAGAATTACTTAACATTTTGGTAATTTTTTTATAACGCTAAATTTTATATTAGCCTGTGGATTGTTAGATTTTTTTAGAAATTTCCTAATTTTAATTTCTACTACCAAAATAAAATCACTGTAACTGTAACATGTAACAACTAAATTACCCACTTACTAGGTAACTAATTTTTAAATGCAGAGAATTCCAAAGATATGCAGTGTAAAAGTACATCACTGAATTATCTAGAATATTTTAGCTCAGCCCTAAATCAAATTAATAAAGGACTACTTTAAATTTATATTAGCCAATATTTAAATATGTTTCACAAAGGGTTGTAGCTACCACCTGGGAATCATGTTCTATTCCCAAAGAAAACTTAATATCAAAATCTTAGATATTATACAGAATAATATTGTGCACTAATATTGTCGATAAAGTATTTTTGACCATTTTTAACTCCCCCCTCCCCCTGTCACAAATTTTGCACTCCCCCCCCCCACCCCAAAGTACGTCACACTTTCGAACAAAATTGTTATTTTTATTAACAAAACAATTACAATTTAATATAAAACACCGTGACGTCACACATGGCCGAAACCCCCTCCCCCCTCTGGAGCGTGACGTACTTTATGGACGGCCCCTATACTTATACGTGGTATTTGCCCTAGTCTTGCATTTTAATGGCATTTTGAATGTTTATAATGTTGTTTTTCTTGGTTTGTTCAGGCAACCCATTCCACGCCAAGATTCCACGGATGGGAAGGAGGATTTGTATGTAATGCAATTGTTCTTGCATATGCAGTGTTCTTTAATTCTATAACTATAATAAATAAAGGTAAAAAAAATGATTTTTAAAAACCACGTTTTTATAAGTGGACTAAAAAGAAGAAAATAATTTAAAACTTATAAGTTCAAGTACTTCCATTTCATATGACTAAAAACGTGGGGCGGACGCTTATGAGGTTTAACATATGCGGTTCACTCATTCTCTCACTTATAGATCTCTCTTTTGCCTTCTAAATTAGAAATCTTTAATTTTTATACCAAACACCCGCCCCAGGTTTTTAGTCATATTAAATCGAAGTACTTGACCTTAAAATGTTTTAAATTATTTTCTTCTTTTTAGTCCACTTATAAAAATCGTGGACTTTAAAAAATCATTTTTTTTTACCTTTATTTATTTTATATTTTTTAGTCCACCAATAAAAACGTGGTTTTTAAAAATATTTTTTTACCTCTATTTATTTTACCAAACACGTCATCAGCGCCCGCCCAACGTTTAATAACTGGACTACTTGGATTTCACCGCAGCTAAGTGTTTTTTTTCTATTATTTCGTTTTATTCGTTTCATTTGTGTACTATTTGTCCGTTGAAGAAGGCTCTTTGCCGAAACGTTCGCTGTTGTGTTACGTCCTGTCAGGCCTACTAATACCCTGTTTTATTTTATGCATTTACCAATAACAAAGCGATGAGGTCACGGGGTGAACTCGCCACGTGCAAATAAACTACGGCAGGCGGGTACAGAGGCTTATATAAAGATAAACTAAGAAATGCATTAATTTAATTACGGTACATTCGATCGATCTGAAATTTTGATACAATGTATTGTCATCCAAGATCTATCTGTGGTATAATTTTTAGATCTCTAGGACCATCAGAAGTGGTTCAATTTTACGTTGGCAGATTTGAAAAATTGAGTTTCGTACAGGAACGAAAGCGAGTTAATAAAACGTGGTTAAAAAGTATTGTTTAAACTTGAAGTAGGGTATGAAAGAAATGTTGCAGGGCCCCAAAAGGAATGGATATTATGAGTTCTGGTCACCAATGTTCCCTCTAAGGTTCTTTGGTCCTTGTGGAAAATAACAAACTTGACTGCAAATTTATTAAGTTGTGCAGCATCCATTTTTATACACAATATTACACCTCACAGAAACTGGTGTGTGTGTGTGTGGGGGGGGGGTAGGCCAGCCATAGTTCCAGAGAAACACAACTGTCTCAATTTAAATCAACATTTAGAAAAAAAATTAATCAAAATTTACTGTGCTGTAATGCTTTAATTCTTAACCACGAAAATTGAAGAGAACTAGTTGTTACAGTGGGGCAGTTGAGAACTAGTTGTTACAGTGGGACAGTTGAGAACTAGCTGTTACAGTGGGACAGTGAGAACTAGCTGTTACAGTGGGACAGTTGAGAACTAGCTGTTACAGTGGGACAGTTGAGAACTAGCTGTTACAGTGGGACAGTTGAGAACTAGCTGTTACAGTGGGACAGTTGAGAACTAGTTGTTACAGTGGGAAAGTTGAGAACTAGTTGTTACAGTGGGGCAGTTGAACGAGAGATTTTACTGAGTGTGGCCGAGAGAGACTCGAGAGAGTTATTAGGTTAGGCTTGAAGGAAAAAGACAGTCTGGAACACTGTTAGGTGATATATATATATATATATATATTATATATATATATATACAGCCATTGTACGGCTATTTGAGACCGTATCTTGAAAGTCACATTTGATGTAGTACTTGGAAGAACGTTCATATTGTGTACGTCAATAAATACTTGGATGTTATGAGAAGCGTAGCTAGGTTTTTGGCACCCTTGGCTAAATAATTTTTGGCGCCCTTGATAAATTGACAAGTTTCAACTTTGCGATTTTTTCATTTGTTAGAAAAAATAATTGAATTTCTCTTACTTTATTTATGACAATAATTACGTAGTGTGACAGTGACAGTCATACAACGTGAATATAAAAAAATGCATAAGACAGGAACAATACTAATTTGAAGTTTATTATTTACTAAATAATACCAAATAAATTGGTGGATAAAACGGGATATTGCTGCGCTAATAAAGAATACAGCAAAACTTCTGTATAGAAGGAGCGTCTGTAAACAGATAAGATAAGATAAAACTTGAAGTAACGTGTGATATAAATAAAATCAATCATGTCAATGTGTCATACTCATTATCTCATACATAATGATAGAAACTCAACAATTAAAAGTAAATTTTAAGTAACACTCCACCGACTACAGCTCAGCACTTCCATTAGCTGGCGTATTGGCGTGTTGCTAATACAGTCGGACCTCTCTAAGTCGAACTCAACGCAAAATCGAGTTATGGAGTTATCGAAATAGGGAAACTGGCGTAATACGCGCAGATTAATCAAGTACAATTTTTATATTGAGAAGGGGGTGGGGCTAACAGCCATATGGGCTAGAAGGCTTGACAGAAAAGAGGGGCGGTGATGTTTCATATGAAAGGAGCCAACTTGCTTTGACATACCCACACGAGCCAGTGAGAGGAGACACCTTCCCTCCCTCCCCCACTTTACTCCCTCGATAGTGGGATGGGGATAGTAAGATTTTTCTTTTTAAAAGAAAGACTGCAAAATCATATTGACATTTGTATGATAAGAAGCCCATGGAAAGGCCACAAACATAATAAAAATATTATAATGGTTTAAATGAATTATATTTAAATATAATTAATTATTCACTTTTTTGTTATCGAGGATAAAAGTGAAATACAGTCGGACCTCGCTAAGTCGAACTTCCCTAAGTCGAAAACCTCAAAATATCGAATTAATTTTTAGGTCCCGGCCAAATTCCATAAGACTAATGCATTTTAGATCTGCTTAACTCCGAGATTTTTAGCTTTCAATCTCTCAGTCGAATTTTCCAAGGCGTTTGGGTTATTATTCTGGACTGACATTTCAGAACACGTGTTCCGTAGAGCCACGTAAATAGACGTAAAATCTTATCTTAGTGCATTCAACGAGTGATTAAGCGATCTTTGCAAGTACAAAAAAATGACAAAAACAAAAAAGGAGTGGTAGCTAATTCGCGTCCATTTGCTGCTTGCTGTGACTCTTTTTAAAAAGAAAAATCTTACTCCCCCATCCCACTGTGGAGGGAGTAAAGTGGGGGAGGGGAGGGAAGGTGTCTCCTCTCACGGCTTGTGTCGGCATGTCCAAGCCAGTTGGCTTCCTTTCATATGAAAAATAGACATTGCCTCTCTTTCCTGTCAAGCCTACTAGCCAGTATGGCTGTTCCCCCCACCTCTCAATATCTACATTGTCCTTGATTAATCGACGCCTATTACACCATTTTCCCAAACTCAAAAAGTCTGTTAGGCGAAATTTTTTTCGGGTCCTTTTGAGTTCGACTTAGAGAGGTCCGGCTGTTTTTTTTAAAAATATAAATTTAATAATTAGGGATTTAGTGGCGCCCTTTTGAGCTGGCGCCCTTGGCAACTGCCCCGATGCCAACCCGTTGTTACGCCACTGGATGTTATGATACAATTGAATCATTGCTATCATTGCACTGAGAGTGAAAGAGTGGCAGACTGGAAGCCGAGCAACTGTATAACAGACTTAACAGCATCCAACCATTGAAACTATTTGTACAATTATATATATAAACCCATATAATTTTTTTTAAATTCAGAGCTCTCAGCCCAAAAAATTATATTTTGTCAAGATCCATCCATCTAGTAGCCAATGTTTAAAATTAACTTTATATAACTTATACAAAATTTGACATACATGTAAGCCACAAAGGGTAGATAATGCTAAGTTCAAAACACCGTTTTCATTCTGTATCATAATGTATAATAGACGTGCTGAAATTTGTCAAAATATCAATCCATGTAGAAACATGTGGAACAAACACAAACAAACACACAAAGTACTTTGCCTTATGTTACCAACTAAGTTTACTTATCTGTAAACAAAACATTTTGGCTGAATAAGTCTGTTTTTCAAGGTAAAAGAGCCTTATTTCAATAAGTTTTCTATATTAAGGTGAAACTTTTGGAATTAAACTGTAGCAATGAAAAGATTAAGATCAATTTTGAAGTTATCCAATACTGTCACTGTTACATGTAAATAAAACATTTTAATGCATTTGAAAAAAAAATTGTTCTATGTGTATATCAACATACATACAATATAAGCAAAAATTTGAAAACATTACATTCAGTGTTTTATTTATATATATATTTGTTTATTTGTTCATGGCATATCATGGTCAATATTGCACAACTATATGAAAACAAAACATTTAACTAATGTTTACACTTACAGCATTAACACTTATGATCATTAATTATGAGTATTATAATTGTCCCAAATGTGAAAAAAAAATTAGGACATTTCAATAAAAGAAGAATGTTGCTGTGTTTTTTTAAAAGAAAATATTAACTACAGGACAGTCATTATTAAGTCTTGGCACTATTGATCATAGTGGGCGCGGTGGACGAACGGCAGCGCGCTCGGCCGGCATACCGAGAGTCACGGGTTTGAGTCTTGGTAATGGCTGGGTCTTGTTCTCATGGCTAAGGGCGTCCCTGAGTCCACCCAGCTTCCCCATCAGTTGGGGAAGTAAAGGCGGCTGGGCGTTGTGCTAGCCACATAATCCCTTCATGTGCAGTGGCTATAAAAAACTTGTGAACGCTGCTTCACTTGTCCCCATAGGCCATCATGGTCTCAAAGGGAACTTAACTTTACTGTACTATTGATCACGTATGTCTAGACAATGATGAAATGTATTATTATTTAGCAAACAATTTTCTTGACCTCCCATTGATTCAGTCAAGGTCAGATACTTTAAAATGTACTAATATCAGCACATACATACACAGAATGCATTTTTCCTCATACAAATAAAATAAAATAGAGCATACCAAATTTAACAAATGCTAAAAGTTAAATTAAGAGTTAAATAAATAGCAACACAAAATCGTAAGATATATTAAGTAAATGTATGAAAGTATTTGTTTAATGCCTTTAATTAGAACACAAGTCAATGCTATTTAACTAACTGGCAACTCCTTCTTTTCACAGACCAATAAAAATAAAAAATTGTGTCATTTTCACAGAATTTCTACCAAAACTAATATTAAAAATAAGTATTGTTCCATTCTAGGACTGTCTTTACCAATCATTTAATAGAACCCCCCCCTCCCCCAAGAAAAAAAATGCATGGTAGTAATGATTGTCAAATAACACCGTGAAAACAAACGAACAGACTTGGACATAAAAGTATTACATGTATCACAAATTTTATAAATAATAAATGACTTAAAATTGTTTTAACTAATTAATTTTTTGACAACAGACAGGTTTCAGTACCAAATCTTACTTATAATGATAATTACAACATGATTTAAAGCTGATACTTTATTATGTCGCTATTACAGCATCAACTCTAAATTATATTTTTATGACAATTTAAATACAAAGTACAGACTTATTCTTTTAAAATAATTGAAATTGTAAAACAAATTACAGCCGCAATGCATACTTTATGATATTTAGAGACACATTACAAATTAAAAACATATTGATATTTTCATATTAAAAGAAAAAAAAACATACTCAACAATTACTCATTTTTAAGACATTTAGAGAAAAAGAAAAGACTCTTCTCTTATTCATTTTGAAATTTGGAATAAAAGTTACAGGGTCAACTAAAAGTTGTAAAAAAATCATAAGCAAAAGACATCAACTCCTCTAAATTATGATATAAATATGTGGACAAATGATATTAACATTCCGACAAATTTTTGATAATAACCAGAAATGAACATTACAAGAAGTGTAGGAATGCCTTTATTTAGAAAAAAATTTGAAAAGTTTTTTATTTTATTTTTTAAACCTAGTCCTAAAACTAGTATTCAATTATTTCAGAATTTTTCTTAACATTAATTTTGTAATGTTAAAACTGGCATTAATTAAATATGGCACCTGAAAGGTTTTCAAATTTTTTTCAATAATATGATTTAATAGCTATTTAAAATCAACGGCGTTATTTCTAAATGTTTTCGTAAGTTTTGTGATGTATTAGAAATATGCCAACCTGGCTGAGCAATTTAAAAAAAATTATTTAGCTACTAAGTCTTTAAAAATGCATAAAACACTTTTAAAAAAAAACTTTCTTTCAAATACAAGTTAAGACACACTATATGGTAGAAAATTATTCAAAATACATTAAATCACAATATGTAAGGAAATATGGGGTAGAAGTGGAGATGAACACCAAACTAAACATAAGATTTGAGTGTAATGTAGACATAAGTTAAAAATATGACTTCTTGTATTAATTTTTGAAAACACTCTACAGACTTTCTTTGTGTACTGTATTTTACGAAATTTATTTATTTATTTATACTTTCAAAGAATGTTGTCAGAATACACTATCAAATGTTTCAAGTATTTCAAACATGAACACAGCATGTGGAGAGACCCAACCAAGATGTACACAATTCATGGGCTGCCTGACACATATTTAAAAATAATTTAGCCTTGTGCGTTTTAAGAAATTGAACAAAATCATTTGTTACTATTTAGTGTGTTTCTAATTTTTTTTATAAAATTGGTTAATTTTATAAATAATTTTTTTGTTTTTGAAAGGAGAATCTTTAAATGCTTGTCTCCCCGATTGCTCAATTCCCAACTCTTGACCCACTTGACTCTCAAACCAGCTGGTCTTATCGGCAAGGTCAGAGGTCTTTGTTTTGCCAAGAGACATGCAAAATGGTGAATTGTCAAAAAAGATTTTTTTGCCAGACAAAACATACAAGCACAAACGATGAGTAAACTTAAAGAGGAATTTTTTCAAGAGTGAGTAATTATCAAACATAAAAGTTACATCAGCTCAAAACCTGTTTACACCCATTTTTAAAAAATAGTTTAGCATACAAAATATTACAGGCTAAAAAATGCATGGCTGTCATTGAAAAGAAAAGTCCACTATTTAGTTAAATAAACATTTTGAAAGCAATGAAAGGGACATAATTTTGATTGACTAAATGTTGCGTTAATGCTTTAGCATTCTCCACAAAGCATCTGAATTTTTTGAGGTAATGCAGTCTTTTCACAATTGACATCTTAGTAATTTCACATAATATATTACATCAGGTGTGTATCTTTTCCTTCATGTATTTAATCATGACATATCTTACATTAAAAACAATTTATATACCAAAGTACAAGATGGTGAGCTATCTTTCTTAAAATAGGTTGTTTAAGATTCACTGTATCTTGGTCTTAGTAGCTCATATAATTCATAATTATTTATCATTGCAATAAACACATAAATATTGTTGTTGGAATTGAAACAGTCTGGTCCAATCAGCTTATCTTGTACATGTTTATATACAATTTGCTACTTTTTAATGGTTGTTATAGTGGATGATTCACCAGTCAAAAACATATTACAGGCCAAAGATTGTGAGTTATCAATCATTTTACTGTCAAATTCCATAAACTAAAACTTAGTAAAACTGAAAAAAAAAGAACAACTATTGTAACCCCATTGATATCTCTTAAAACAGTGATCATTTTTGATCGGCAGCAGCAGGAAGGTTGGTTATTTTGATAAAAACAGAAAGTTAAATTTTTCATAATAATTCTATTAAAATTTATGCCAAACCCTGTAAATAGTAGAGTATAAACACAAAAAAGACTTTGTTTTATAAATTATGTTTTAAATATTTCATTTGTGTAAATATTGTAGATCAGCTTTGAAAAATAAAAGCAAGAATGCAGGAGATTTTGATTTGTGCCAAGGTTGTACAACAGCCAGTGGCGTCACTAGGGGGTGCGGGGGGGGCGGGCCGCCCCCGGATGACACCAACCCTAGTGACGCCTCTGACAACAGCCTGATAAAACATGCATACAGGAAATTTAGGTTTCCACCAAGGTTTTTAGAAAAGCTCTGACCTAGTCAAAAATATAGGACATTTATGTAAGATCAGTGTTAAAATAATGAAATATTTGTGCATGTTTAACATATCATTCAATTAAAAGCAACAGATTATCCTATGGCACTTTTCTTAAAGCGATTAACAATTAACAAAAGCTTTTTCTACCAAAGCTTTTAAATAAACTACAATGCTATAGTCTGTAAGTGGGACCTGATGTCTTTAAAGGCCTTCATGAAGACCCTGATACAATCACAATCCTTGATAAAGCTCTGGCTGTCTTCCCTCTGATCTAACACCACTGTTTTCTGGGACTGTGATGGGTACAGTTGTTGGAGAATTCTGTGTTCCTTTTTTCCCTTTTTTGTTTCCGTCTTCTAATTTGTCACTATGGTGGGAAAGAAGTCAAACTAGGATAAAAATGTGCTCTTCAAAACAATGCTTATAATTTACACTGCAGTTTAAACAATTTTCAAGACCCATATTTCCAATTAACAAGTAATGAGGATAATATATTCTACATGTTCTGTCAAAGTCGGATTGCTTTAATTGTAGTAATAGTGTAATAAAGCATATTTTCTATAGAAGCTGATTCCCATGTTTTCTGTTAACTTACTTAAAAAATGGCAGGTAAGAGACAAGCTTTTCCTTGGTGGCTGTGTTGGAAAGTTGTTCATTTTTCTCCATCATTAAGTTGATAATATTGCGGAGATATGCTTGAAATGCTTGTCGTCTTAACTCTACGAGCTTGGCTTCCTAAAATGTAATTGAAATCAGTGGATGTTAAGAGGAGAATCTAGGAAATTATGTATTGGTTATATGAAATAATAAAGAATTGGGGAAAATTTTGAATTTTTTTATAGCTATAAATTGAATACACCTAACTTTTGGTATTTGATTATGACATGATTTATTCAATTACCTTTTTCCCTATAGCCTTTTTAGGTGGGAAGTCGTACTTCCCTACAATGGGATACACTTTTTTGAGTCTCAGATGCAGGTCAAGAAACTGACTGTATCGCCGATATACATTCCATTCTTCATCTCGAATTCTAACATATACCTGACAATATTTCATTCAAATTTAGGACAATTATCTTAAGAAGTTAATAAAATATATTAAGGAAAAAATTGAATAACGACCATAAAAAATAGAAGTAAAGATTTGGTTATAAATTTATGAACCCTACCTGATAAACATGATGAGTGTTGTTGGAAGTTCCTCTGAGGAATGCAGACGGAATCCAAATGTTGATTAGAGTTCGCTGAAGATTCAGGCTGAAAAGTAATGAGGCAAAAGTCCAGCGACATATTCAGATTTATTCAAATTTTAATACTGACAAGAAAATCTTTTCAGAGAATACATATGATAAAGAATTATTTAAAAGACCCTCCTGTAGTTTTTTTCATTATGATCATAGGTAAAATGTATGTAATACCAATAAAATTAAAATATTTGAAACTTGAACCAATATTGGATTACAATGTTAATTGGTTAAATTAATCTTTAACACTGGCATCATTTATAAAATCAAGAAAGAATTGTTTTTTTTAAAATTACAGTCGAAACCGCTTAAGTCGACGGCGTTGGGGTATGAAAAATGGCGTCGACATAGCCGATGATCGAGTTAAAACGAAAACCAATATGGCGGCAAAATATTAACATGTGCTTGAAATTTCTTTATGTACATGATTAATTAGTTAGCGTTAATTAGTGATGGGATGATTAATCGGAATCGTATCGGAACCCTAATATTTCTTCACTCTTTCCTAAGGTTGTAATGACCGTTCGTTTTTAAGGACCGTTTAAAATTTAAATATAACCATGGTTCCCACTCAGGAAAACGGGAAAAAGTCGGGAATTCTTAAAAATAAATTCTCGGCCTTGAAAGTCGGGAAAAGTTATGACTAATCGGGAATTTATATACATATATATACACATGTATATATATTTATGCCGAAGTGAAGGACTTTGATTACGTCTCTATCATGTTTCGATTCCATTTAATGAAAAATAAGTTACCAGTTTATAATTGTCTGCGCATGCGCTAAAAGGTCAAAGTTTACGCTTCGCCGTGTCACAGTCGCGTTTGCAGTCGTATCAGCGAATTTAAATACAAATAAACAAATCAATATGGTTATTTTAAGTTTAATGCTTTTGACGTGCAGGATATCTGTTACTTAACTATCAGAACGTTCTCGAATTTCCTCAGTCAATCAAACTTGTAATATAAATAAAACTATTGTGGCCTTGACCGTTGATCACAGCACACTGTGGGCTGTGTGTACTGGGTTAGATCTCGGCCGGCAAATAAGTCTAAGTGATTTTTTAAAAAAAATCATTCCTTATCAGAAATGATTTCATTTCATCGTCACGCGCGTGTTAGTGTCACAGTCACGTATCTTACTGGTAACAACAACAAACTTTTAAAAGAATAATAATTTATTAATTTTTTATTTAATTATATAAAAACCACCGTCTATTCTCGATACAAACCTTTATTTTCATTTCTAAAGATATTCGTTTATCTTTAAAAATAAAATGATTAATGCATCAGCAAATGAATTAAGTTTAATAATAATATAACACGCACTGCGAAATAATGACGATTCACGACCTCTAACGCGATTGTCCAGTACCTCGGGTGAATACATACTCCATGGATACACGTCGAATTATAATTCACACACGCAAAACAACACAATAGCCGGAAGTCTCGAAGAAAAACGAGATGTCAACACTGTTTTGAACTAAAAATGACAGAGTGCATTCCTATGTCAACCGACGAAAATCGAGCTAAGCAAGTAAAGTTGCAAATTTGGCCCTCTTTTGTGCTTGAGTTACTAGGTTTCGGCGACTTAAAAAAATCGAACTAGCCGATGAAAAAATGCTAAGACAAAGAGAGAATTTGGCGGTTCCAATAAAAAACGTCGACATAATAGGGTGGTCGAGCTAACCGAGCTCGAGGTAAGTGGGTTCGACTGTATTTTTTTTTATGGTTTCGGTTTAATTTGTATATCACCTTTCAATTTCTTGACCAGACTCATGAGATACTTGTCTATCATATGGCAACTGGGAGATATACAAATTTGGAATGTTATTCTAATGGCTTCTTATGAGTTAAAATTCAGTTAAATAAACACACATGCACTTTTAGCATTATATATAATAACAGATACATAAATACATGACTAATGAAAGTAAACAGAAATCATCCTCACAGGTCCACGTAGTAATATAAGTTCTTCTCTTAGTTGCCTCAGCAGAGTATCTTTAGCAGACAGTTGGCGATGAATCATTTCATTAAATTCCATCAGTTCCCCGTGCATTTCAGCAACCTTTTAAATTATTCCAAACATAATAATGCCCTGATATATATTTAGACGAAAAGTAGCGTTAAGATTCAATTATACATTGAGAAGAGACATAAACTATCTGAAGGTTGCTGATCAGTTTAATCTATCAGAGAAGTTTTTACCAGAATTTTATGAATTTTTAAATAAATGCTTTAAAAACAATTTTGGTAGATTAAATAAGTTTTGGCTTAAAGTATAATTTCATATCAATGAACAGTTTTATTAAATTTAATCATGTAAACAATGTGGTGTTAATTAAGAATAATTGAAATAATATTTTCGTGGCCTTTGTTTATGTTATGGCCCCAAAGATGTTGTTAAAATGCAATAAAATATATTTGATAAAACATCAATATTTATAATTTTCAAATTACTAGATGGAGTTTCTCTTACTTGAATCAATTTTTTCTCATATTCTGCTGCCTCGTGACTGTAATCTATCATAGGCTTGGGGGGAGGGATACCGGGCTGGGGTTCATCCAGATGAATTCCAAGTGTATCTGTTTTTTTGACAAAAATAAGGTCTAACTATTTTATATTTTAAACAAATCTTTGGGCAAGAACTAAATAAAATTTTTTATCATGATAAATCTGGTAAACAAACATAAACAAGAAAAATGTATTTCTAACCTTCTTTGTTGATGCCTTCTGTACGTAGCATTTGAACAGCACTAACATATTTTTTGAGCTGATGTTTTAAAAGTTCATTTTCCCTGTAGAAATCCATGTGTAAAATTGTTACTTTTCTGGCAGGAAAATTTATAGACTGTAAAGAGCAATAGTTACACAGGAGCCACATGCGGCTCTTCTGTGTGCACATTGCGGCTCTTCTGTGTTCACATTGTGGCTCTTCTGTGTTCACATTGCGGCTCGCATACAATTTATGAAAGATTTTTTTACAAGGATTACTGGAAGATTTCCAAGCCAGGTTTAATGACCCATAATACTTCAATGTGGTTTTTAACAACTTTTTTAATATTTTAATTTGGCTCTCAGTTACTACAAGTCTGGCAACACTAGGTGTGAAGTGCCATCTTTAATTATACTTATTAATGAGTTTTTATTTCAATTGGGTTTTAAAAAAATTTAAAACTAACTTTTGCAAGACTTGAATTTTTGTTTGCTCCTTTTCATGTCTAATTGAATACTGCATTTTGAGGTCCTCAATTTCAGCCCTGAGTGTGGAAGATGTTTCCATCTCATGCTGTAACATACCTTCCATTTTTCTAGGAAGCAAAGAAAAGCAGCTTCATCATTTGAGTTGTAACAAGAAAAGTGCATTGCCGTCAAGCTCAAAAGTATTCAAAGAAACAACATATAATCATATAACAAAGTAGAAGCTAATAATGTTATAAATTAACAAAGGCAAAAACCCTAGGAATAATTCAAAATGAAGTAAAGAAAACTATTACACTGCTGAAGTTCAGTGCTATGATAAAATAATTTCAAGAATTCACTATTCAAGTAAACTTCTTTGTCCACCCTCATTGCCTCATGCTAAGATTGTTTACTTTGTCCACCCTCATGCTAAGATTGTTTACTTTGTCCATCCTCATTGCCTCATGCTAAGATTATTTACTTTGTCCACCCTCATTGCCTTATGCTAAGATTGTTTACTTTGTCCATCCTCATTGCCTCATACTAAGATTGTTTACTTTGTCCACCCTCATGCTAAGATTGTTTACTTTGTCCACCCTCATTGCCTCATGTAAGATTGTTTACTTTGTCCACCTCATTGCCTATGCTAAGATTGTTTACTTTGTCCATCCTCATTGCCTCATGCTAAGATTGTTTACTTTGTCCACTCATTGCCTCATGTAAGATTGTTTACTTTGTCCACCCTCATGCTAAGATTGTTTACTTTGTCCACCCTCTCATGCTAAGATTGTTTACTTTGTCCACCCTCATTGCCTCATGTAAGATTGTTTACTTTGTCCACCCTCATTGCCTCATGTAAGATTGTTTACTTTGTCCACCCTCATTGCCTCATGCTAAGATTGTTTACTTTGTCCACCCTCATTGCTCATGCTAAGATTGTTTACTTTGTCCACCCTCATTGCCTCATGCTAAGATTGTTTACTTTGTCCACCCTAATTGCCTCATTGTAAGATTGTTTACTTTGTCCACCCTCATTGCCTCATGGTAAGATTGTTTACTTTGTCCACCCTCATTGCCTCATGGTAAGATTGTTTACTTTGTCCACCCTCATTGCCTCATGCTAAGATTGTTTACTTTGTCCACCCTCATTGCCTATGCAAAGATTGTTTACTTTGTCCACCCTCATTGCCTCATGCAAAGATTGTTTACTTTGTCCACCCTCATTGCCTTATGCTAAGATTGTTTACTTTGTCCACCCTCATTGCCTCATGCAAAGATTGTTTACTTTGTCCACCCTCATTGCCTTATGCTAAGATTGTTTACTTTGTCCACCCTCATTGCCTTATGCTAAGATTGTTTACTTTGTCCACCCTCATTGCCTTATGCTAAGATTGTTTACTTTGTCCATCCTCATTGCCTCATACTAAGATTGTTTACTTTGTCCACCCTCATGCTAAGATTGTTTACTTTGTCAACCCTCATGCTAAGATTGTTTACTTTGTCCACCCTCATTGCCTCATGCTAAGATTATTTACTTTGTCCACCCTCATTGCCTCATGGTAAGATTGTTTACTTTGTCCACACTCATGGTAAGATTGTTTACTTTGTCCACCCTCATGGTAAGATTGTTTACTTTGTCCACACTCATTGCCTCATACTAAGATTGTTTACTTTGCCCACCCTCATTGCCTCATGCTAAGATTGTTTACTTTGTCCACCCTCATTGCCTCATGGTAAGATTGTTTACTTTGTGTGTCTTCTGTAGGATTTATGTGCTAATTTTTTTTAAATTTCAAGTGAATTTATTATAATTTTATAATGTAATTTAAATATATTCAAGATATTTTCATCAAAGCTAATATACTCAAATTTACTGTTTAGCTTATCTGTTACAGACAGAAGATCAAATAGCTTCAGATTAATAGAGATAAGGTTGAAATTTAGTTGACAAAGAAAATCCCCCCCCCCTTTTAGTGTATATCTCTTCAAGCTCAAACAAACCTGTTTTGTTCTTCAACAGAATCTTTCCTCAGCATCATGGCAACAACTGCTTGTTTTAGCTCATCTGTAAACAAAATAATGCTGATAAATTATCAACAAGTAGATGTAAATGATGCAGTGTGAAGAAATAAATTAATTGATACCAAGAGCACACTCCCAAAACAAATGTTATTTTTAAAAAATCATTTAACTCGTGTATTTTGCATTAAACAAGAGTTTACATGTTGAATTTAGTCATCTAGAAGAGGTCGAGAGATTTATTGCTTAAATATTCAATTATTTTAGGTTCAAACTCACCATTTGACAATGACTCTTTGGACAGCTTGGTAGGATCTTTGGACAGCTTGTTAGGATCTTCTAGGCTACCACCATTCCCTGATGTGTGACTGATGAAATTTTAGAACAAGATACATTTCAGAAGGCAGAATATTTAAACAGAGTTTGTGTTAAGCAAATCCTTCATCAAAAATACAATAACACAAGGCAAATAAATCAAAAGAAAACCGAAGCTTTTGAAGATCTCAATAATATCACGTAGATCAATGCTGACTATGTATTCAATTCACATTGAAACACAATGTACTAAATTAGTTAGTATCATTATCATTGAGACAATAATTTGTATGCTGTCACTAGAAATACATCAAGAAATTTATTTTGTGCTTTAAATAATGAAATGAATCTAAAATATTTAAAAAGATTGATTTAACCATGTTATAAATGATTCTACAATCAATGAAGTATTAGTTAAGATCATAAACTTTAATAAATTTAAATGGACAATAATAGGTGAATTTCTTTTACTAATGAGTCATAAACAATTATAAAATAAACCTTGACCACAGGTATGAGTATTAATTAGTAGTAGTAGTAAATTAAAGTTCCCCTTTCAGACCATGCTGGCCCATGGAGCAAGTGAAGCAGCGTTAACAAGTTTTTATAGCCATGGCATGCGAGGGGATTGTGTGGCTAGCACAATGCTCAGCCGTCTTTACTTCCCCAACTGATGTCGGGTACTCATTTAGAGCTGGTTGGACTTAGGGATGACCTTTAGCCCCGGGAACAAGATTTTGCCTTCACAGAGGCTCGAACCCGTGACTCTTGGTACATCAGCTGAGCGCGCTGCTGCTCAACCACCACACATCTAGGTATGATGAGTAGCTAAATGTATTATCTGATGTGTGTGATGTGTGTGATGTGTGTGATGTGTGTGATGTGTGTGATGTGTGTCTTATTTGTCAATAATTACACAAGTTAAACAATAAGAAACTTTTAGAATGCTGCCTTTTATGAGACACCTTTTTGAAAGACTGATTTGTGCAAGTGCAACCGCCAGTGAGGCACTCTCCATATCTCTTTGTCTTGGGTAGTCAGAGCTGGCCAGGTCAGAGCTGGTGTGTGATCTTGTTGGTGAGCTGGTAGCCTGGTTCAGGGGGACCATCTCAGTGTACATCACCAATCCATCGGCACCGACAGGGGCCATAAATGTGCTGAATTCAATAGAGATAATTTAACTATAGATTCAAATAGCATGAATAATACAACAATTTAAAGAAAAATATTTAATGACTTATAACAAAGTTGATTCTTTTCACTTTCTTTCATAAATACAATCATTATCATTATTATTCAGATCCGTTGGCCACTTTAGCAAATGCACTTTGGCCTAATAAATACAATCATTATCATTATTATTCAGATCCATTGGCCACTTTAGCAAATGCTCTTTGGCTTAATAAATACAATCAAATGGAGCATTCAAATATTTATTGTTACCTAACATTTACCATACAAATTTATAATTAAAAAATAAATTAAATCCCACAAAAATGTAATGACAGAAAATTGTGGCGAAAAAAAAATTAAAAAATTTCCCTACACTAAAGATGCAATAGTATTGTGGCCTATTAAACGACCAAGTCCGTGATCTGTGCAACAACTCAATTGTCTGTCTCCATTCATTTACGTTCACCTCATTCAAGCATCTGCAAGCAGCATATAATATCTCACAGTAGGGGTCTACGAATATGCCTTTTTGCCGATACCGATATTACCGATATTTTTTTTGCAGATATGAGTGCCGATATGAGTATTTGTTATGACAAAAACCAGCGGTGATATTTGATGACATCATTCTTAAATTTACCACTCCTAATTATTTATCTTTTATATTAGGGGACTTCCGATATGCATTTTTGCCGATATTACCGATATTTTTTTCCGATATGAGTATTTGTTAGGAAAAAAATAACAGCGGTCATATTTGATGACGTCATTCTTAAATTTATCACTCGTAATTATTTATATCTTATAATTAAGGGGTCTACCGATATCCAGTTTTGTCGAAATTACCGATTTTTTTTCCCGAAACGAAGTTTCCGATGTGTTTACAAGTTCCAGATCACGACCTACTTGGGACTCATAACAAAACGAACCGTCCTTTATAAAAATGTACAAGCATATTAGGTACTCCTTTTGAAACTTCAACCTTCACTCATAATTATTAATTCTAACCAATAGTTTAAATGGCTTTTGCACACGGCCACCTTTTATGAATGAAACAATGAGAACAAAGTACAATAGTAATATAGTGAAAATGAGGCTGAAGGTTGAATGGTTGCCAATGACAACAAGTCTTCACATGGTACATTTTGTTATTCCATACGAAACGAAATGTTTTAGACATCTGCGATTCTTCGTGCATCTTTGATATTAGAGCAATTACGTGAACATAATGTTTACATGTTATACATTTATTAGAGCAATTACGGTATAATTGGCATCGGCACTATTTACACAGTATTTCTGAGTATACGAAAATCGGCCGATACCTAAACAATATCAAAGCCCATGGCACACTGTATCGTGGCTGCACATATTAATACTAGGACTCTTTTGACCATTTAAATACCGGTATCGGGGTCGATATATTAATTTGTCAAGATATTGTAAATCTAAATGATAGTTTTTTTATTTCCGGTTTTTTTTTGGGTCAAAATGTCACTTATTATGAAATATCGGTGACGTCAATATCGGGACCTTTACATGCTACCGATACCGATATTGCCGATATCCAGATATCGGTGTCGATATATCGGTAGACCCCTATCTCACAGCCATTTTGGTCACACAATCAAGCACTGTATGTCACATCTGTCTGTCCGTAACGCTACTAATTTTAGAAAGTAGCGCACCAAATTACTGCACCAAAAATAACTCTTTTCAAAAGCTCCACATAAAATTGTGCAATATGAAAATAAATGAATAAAATAAATAAAAGTTCTGTATTAATATTACATTACTTTTTTTCTGATGTGTATTTTTTCAAAATAAATAGATTTCAGCTGAAATGTATTTATTTTGAAAACTTCCGTCATTTTTGACTGGCAATACACTAGTTATCAAAATAAACATGCCTGAGTGTCACATCACACATAAATGATTATAAAACATGTCACCTTGAGTCATGATCCAAATCACTAAATGATCCAAAGCTGGACTTGGACAACCGGTCGGAGTTGACAGAGTGAATAGAAGGAGAGCTAACCTCGCTGGAAACTCTGACTAGAGCTGGGAGTGATGCTTCTTTACTATATCCATTACCATATTTATTTGTTTCTACGGTGAATACATTGTCATCTTGTATTCCATCAGCTGGGTGAGATCAAACATGAATTACATTTCAATTTTAGTGAAAACATTTATATTTCTTCCATAAACAACAATGCAATAGACAGTCTACTTCCTTAATCAAAACCGTCAAGATATGATTGAATAAATAAATCTCTCATCTGGAGAAAACGTGTTGAATTAATGAAAGTTACTCTATACGTAATAATAAATTAATAATACGAAAAGTTTATTAAAGTCAATAGTAAACTGTTGCTCTTATTTTACAGATGAAAAATATTGCAACTATTGTTGAATCAGTTAATCATCATCATCATCATCAATACCTTTGTTTTAAATGAGATTCTTAACAATAGAAAGTGTGTTGGGTGCATACGATTTTTCTTTTGTTCTACAGATATTTGAAATTATTGTAATAAAACTGCATCGTAGAATGGGATGTCAACCAATTAATGAATGGGATGTCAACCAATTAATGAATGGGATGTCAACCTATTAATATGGTATAGGAGCATTGGGGAGGGAGCAACAATTGTTTGGTGGGTTATTTATAGTTCTCTATAGACCTACAATTGTCCTTATCCTGTCCAGCGCCTGGTAAAACAGAATCTGGAATGGTAGCGCTGCTGCTGCTGCCTGACCTAGTTATTACAGTACCAACAGTCTCGTCTTCATCAAAACTAACAACATTAGGCACTTTTTTCTTTTTCTTCTTTTCTTTTCTCCTGGCTGAAATTGGGATATAAAAAGTTGAGGCATTCGTTTGTTAACAAGTCCAACAAAATACACTAAGAGAGACATGACTAGATATAACAAGTAGAGGTATATGTTTGTTAACACCTCCAACAAAATACACTAAGAGAGACATGACTAGATATAACAAGTAGAGGTATATGTTTGTTAACACCTCCAACAAAATACACTAAGAGAGACATGACTAGATATAACAAGTAGAGGTATATGTTTGTTAACACCTCCAGACACACTTAATCCCACTCATCACTTAGCACAGACAGTGAAAAGACAACAGCTTGACATAATTTATCAATGCAGAGACACACTATTTTTGTCCAACACTTGGTTTCTACTATCAAACACCTTTCGTTATTACATCACAATAACAATATTTAACTTGATTTGATGTTGCATTGTGCCCAGCTTATCTACAAAGACGGTTTTCTCATTTACTTGACCTGACCTTGTAACAATCCAGGCCTGATAATGACATCTATCATAAAACATTATAAGGGATCATTCCTATTAATTATTTGGGCTTCATCAGTGATGCTGACTTCATGAGGCTTAGCAGTAATATTAAAAAACAAGTTTTAAGAGCATAAGTTGAACTCAAGAGAATGAAAGGAATTAAGTGACCGAATAATTGAATAAACTTGGTGCTGATTTGGGTTCAGCACAATTTGAGAAACAATGGTTATTGTTATTGAAATATTATTTTTTCAAGAAAAGAATGTAATTTCCCCAAAAATAATGACATATCAAGTCATATAATTGTGATGTATTCTTCTGCATTTTTTATAACAATTTTTATTAAATTTAGATCACTTTACCACAGTCTGGTCCCTATATTAAAACAGGTTATCCAACACCATGATTAATACACATTACAAAACTAGTGCAAGCTGCACTTGGGTAAAGTATGGAATTAAACTGTGGTATCAAATTATAACTGTTGCTTTGTCCTACAGATGAATACACATTCAACTGCCTTGTATTTACTTATAAATATAATCAGATACAAAATTTCAACAGGTCTTAATCTCATTTTTTGCACCACAAAACACCACAGCTTTACACAGCTTGCACCACTAAACACCACAGCTTGCACCACTAAACACCACAGCTTGCACCACTGAACACCACAGCTTTCCACAGCTTGCACCACTAAACACCACAGCTTGCACCACTAAACACCACAGCTTTCCACAGCTTGCACCACTAAACACCACAGCTTTCCACCAAAACTAAAATGGAGACACTGAATGCTTCTCTCTAACACTCATGTAAAAGAGTGCAAGTATCCAGTCTTAAACTTTCTTCCTTCAGACTAGAAGAGTTTCTTAAAAGAGAAAGTAACTACTCCCCCACTAACCCCCCTCCCCCCACACAAATATGGTTGACTTTAAAATGGGATTAAGTGTGCCGCCTACAGCACTGAAATGATGAGTGGGATTAAGTGTGCCGCCTACAGCACTGAAGTGATGAGTGGGATTAAGTGTGCCGCCTACAGCACTGAAGTGATGAGTGGGATTAAGTGTGCCGCCTACAGCACTGAAGTGATGAGTGGGATTAAGTGTGCCGCCTACAGCACTGAAGTGGTGGGGCTGGGAAGGGGAACTGTGTCACAGTTCACAGCACCTGAGGCTGGAGAAACTGAGCCGCATATAACAGGTTTAGGTTCATCCTCCGCCACAGGCACCTCCACTGACTCCAGAGAGTGGTTGACGTGGATGGTATTGGCCAAAGAGTATCCTTTGTTGAGTTCTGGTCTATCTACTGTAATAGCAAACAGGATTGAGCCCGAGACCTGTAAGTCACAACACAAAAGAAGTCAACTTGTAGAACGGGGAGAATTGACTATTAACTGTTATGGTAGTTACGATTGTGTACTCTACAGGAGAAGAAACTTACCAAAACATGCTACACAATAGTAGGGAAAAAGATAAATATCTGTAGAGAATGTTAATTGATGAGACGTTATTTATGATAAGCTGGCTAAAATCAAACCTGCTGCCATGTTAGGTAGCATGCTGCTTCTCTCTAAGTCACGAAGAAATGCCCATTCTTCATAATGTTGACTGCAATGAACATAAAATCATAAGACACAACATAAGTTAAAATAAATTATATTTCTAATTTAAAAAAAATTAAAATCTATCATTAGATTTAAAATAACTTATCTTTCATGAAATAGATAAAGCCTAAAGCAAAGTACTGTTATTTTCAAGCACACCCAAACAAATCAGAGATTTATTTGAAAATTATTTGATATCTCAAATAGTATTGACTATGTAATGTTTTAACTGTACGACTTACGCCAACATTTCATCACTTTCTATCAGCATATGCATGTAACGTTCTAATGAGTGTTCATTCAGTGAAGCTCTAAGCCACGCCCTCCCCCGCCCAGAGTCTGTGTTCACTAATTTTAACTTGTTAAATCTTTGAAATTCATGTTTCGTCAAGTGTTCTTTAGCATAGTGCCAAAATACTGTAGAAAAGAAGAACATGCCATTTAAAATTACGATGAAATTTTAAATTTTTTAGAAATTTCTAGAATTATGTGATATTCCTTAGTTATTCAAAATTTACAGCTAGTGCTCAAATTATGACCATGATTGTTTCCGACAGACTGGTCGTAACATGATTTCGACGCAAGTTGAGTAGGCTATGTGTACAGTAATGTGAAGTGAAGTTGTAAGAAAATTAAATTAAATCATATCGTAAATTTCATTCATTATTGTTATAAATCAAAATTTTCAATGTTCATTTTGTGTCATTTGTATCATCAGAGTTTGTTGTGTTGCAGTAAGATGTAGGCTAACATTATACAGATATAACCCTGCTTGAACACCAACATGGCATAATTTTGTTAGTGGATTCTTAACATGTATTCCCCCAAACAAGACTTGTTGCCTCAGCAAATGAACTGCAGTGAGGATCTTCATATAGCTCATCAATCCTGTTTTAAAAACATCACATAATTAAATATACTCATTATAAGGAGGTATAATTTCAATTCAAATTGTGTACATTGTATTAATATAATAAGAAATAATGACCTGGTTCTGTTTCAATTCTTTTGATATCAGAGAACAGCTCAGTCACTTTCCCTAGACCTGCTCTCTCTGTCATCTGCCTGTTAAAGAGACAAAAATATCTGCCCTTAATTTTATAAAACAAAACCTTAAAATTGTCAGTCAAATCGGGATTTTAAGCTGAATTTTGCAAATGTTGAACATTATAAATCTTTTTAATTGCATAAAATATGTTAGTTGAAGTTAAAACATTTTCTTCAGCCAAATTGATAACACAAAAATATATTTCAACATTTACTTGAATGCAGAAAGAGCCTTGTTGTTTTTCTTCATGCCATGTTGCAGGGCCACCTCCCATGCTGCACATAAGCAGGATATCCTAAAGAGTAAGAGGCATTTAACTAGATAAATATTGAAAGTATCTAATCTAATTAAATAATATAAATTGGAAAAAAAATTGAAATAAATAATTAATAATTATTTAAATAAGCTTACAACATGATCTGCGACATACAAAATGTTACATAATATTAAAAATATTAAAAGATATAAAACCTAATAAAAAATAATTTTTTTCAAGAATGTCTGCCAGATTTTAGAAATATAAAATTTGTATGCAATAATGAAATAATTATGGCCTGCGACAGTTGTTTAAATTATTTTATTTTACTTTAAAAATGCTTTAACAAGAACTAAATAGAAGAAAATATATTTATAAAAATATGACTTCATAAGTCTAAAATATATGGAAGAAATTCCTTCACCTGCTATCTGAATCTGTAGCTAATTCTGATCTACCACCAAACCTTACTTGACACTGTTGGATATAATTGTAAATATACTATTCACAAGTTTTATTAATTTATAAAAGTGTGAATACTTGATCTTGTTAGTGAAAGCTATATGAAATATATGACATCCATGGAAATAGAAACAGTAAAAAAAAGAGGCAATTTATTTCATGTAAAACACAATAAGTAAAATGTAAAAAAAATATTTTTTTTTAAAGGACACGCTTTTATTTACAAACATTTACAGACTGAAACGAGCTGATCTCCCCTGCCCTTGATGTAAACACGGACTTTGGTAAACGAGGGCTGGAGTGAAACCAGTGAGCCGTGGAGGTCAACTCTAGCAGACGACTATACATTCTAAATAGTGATAAATAGAGATAAACTAAAAATTGATTAATTTAATTACGGTAAATTCGATCAATCTGAAATTTTGATACAATGCATTGTCATCCAAGATCTATCTGTGGAGAAATTTTGAGATCTCTAGGACCATCAGAAGTGGTTTAATTTTACGTTTCAAGATTTGAAGGAAGGATGGATGGATGGATAAAACATACAAACAGTGTGACTTAAATAAAAGCGTGTAAAAAAGCCATAACTTTTAAAAGAGAATTTAATTGTTTACATATTTTTTAAAAATAGCAGTGGTGTAAACTACTCACTTGTTTTACAGCATCTAGTAATCTGGTTAAAATAGTCTGCCTTTCAATTTGATGTATATCATCTCCTTAAAAAATAAATGTTATTTGTTTTAATAATTCTTTTTAGAATCTGAAGCATCAGTTCTTGACAAAGAGAGAGCAGACTGGAAATAATCTGGAGTGTGCCCAGCCAATGACCTCATTGTCAAAGTAAGAACATTACATTATTGAGAAAAACTTTTGAGTCTTGAGTTTAAAAAATCTCTGAAGACTTCTGCCATTTGTATAACTGATAACTGCAGTATAAGTTAGTAGAATAAATGAAGTTACTGCCTCTGGAATTAATCTAGAATATAAATATCAATTCTCCCTTTATTTAATTTTTTTTAGAAAAGTCCTTTTTGCTAGGTATAGTGTTCAGCAGTATAATAACAACAACTCTGTCAGTTTCAGGCCATTCCCTACCAGTTTCTGAGCTTGCTTCATTAAATTTAAGTCTAAGTAAACAGTATAAACTTTAGCCTTTAATGCCATGAATCAATCCTTGCAATTCAATGCTGGCTTCCTGAAGCAGTTATTGTTTAACTGACTCTAAGTCTAAGGTCTAAGACATGGGCTCTTAGTCTTAGGATCTTAGTCATCATAATTGAAGATTTTAGAACAATTTGCAAAATATGACAATATGAGTAATATGATTTAGTTATTAATTATTTATTCTTAGTTAACCATGACTATAATATAAATTATATACATGTAAAATTATTATTATAAATTAATCATGAATCATATCATTAGTAAACATGAGAATGAAATTAATTTGAATGATTATGCTTTTACAGATTGCATTTGTAATGATCAACAATGTCAATTAAAATTTGTTATCCCTCCTCCCCTCCCCCCCCCCAATTCTTTTTCAACATTGTGACACAATTTGTGTCAGTGTCAGCCAGTGCAGTGTGCAGTCTCAGTCTGCATCCTCCCTGGTATGCCACAGCTTATCATTATCACTAGAAATCAGGTACTGTTTCACTAATCACTCTGTTTTAATTTAGTCTTTTCTTTACTGAATTTTGACTTGAGTTTTAGCGAGTCTTTAACATAAGAAGATGATAAGAATAACTTTGTCTTTGAATAAGACTGAGTTCTGTCTCACTGAGAGTCTCAGTCAGATCAGTCTCAACAACTCAGACAACTGACTACTGAGTCTGAGTCAACTGTCACTTCAATCACTGACTTCTTCTTCAAATTATAATTGTATGATGACAGCGATGAAAGAATTAAGTATGAAATTATTTCTTACCACTCATGCTGCAAACTTATATTTTAAGATATCGTTTTGACCGTACCCATTATTTATTCCAATTATCAAAAAAAATTCTATGTTTACATATTTTTTAGCAGACTAATAAACTCGCCTACTCTGCCTCCCCAAAGATAACTCCGACCGACTAAAGTCACATGACTTCCGTTCTACATGAGTTCTTTCTCTTTAATTTAGGTCGGAGAAAAAACAACCCGTAAGTTCTAATTTACACTATCTAAATCAGAAATCATCGTGAGTCAGCTGTAAATAAGTTTTTGTGTATAAACATATTTGTAACAAATACTTATTTTTATTTTATATTTCGTCATCAATTACAACATATTTATTTTTTAAAATTAATTTCAGATCAAAATGGGTCGCCGACCAGCTCGATGGTAAGTTATCGAAATTAGAAGTGCATTCATTCTTGTTATTAGAATATGTTCAATCTATATCAATAACACCTTCACTTAAAAACTTTGGAAATTTTATAGTTTTATATACAATTACGTTTTCATTGGTAAAGATTGATTCCTGATACCAGAACACAAATGAAGGGGAAAAAATTAGTAAAAGACTTAGACTTAAGCCTTGCCAAGGCCTGGCATTTTCATTTGGGTGGTTAGTGGTTGGTTTGCTCCAACATAAACTTAAACTATATTACATTTCAATTTGTCAGACATAAATAAATGGCCGATGCTAGTCGTCTCGAAGTTCGAGTCACCCAGCATGAATACTAGTCGTCTCGAAGTCGTTTTGATTTTAAAAAATAGACAACTAAACCTAACCCAGACCCTAAAACTAACATCTGAATTACGTTAATGGATAAAAATAATTGCACTTATTTCCTATTTTCAAGTGTAAAAATACAACATTTCATTCCCGGAAGTACGCTTCGCTCTGCCATATTGCCATAACAACAATGAAAATACTTCGAGACGAGCAGCCACTTTGTAAATAAATAGCTTTAATTATATGGAACTATGGCTTTTGATTGACCTGGGTGAATCTCTCTGACTAAACTTTAAGTAGGTATGCTTGGCCAAAGATTCATATTTGCATTAAACATTTAATTTCTTGTATTTGTTTTTACAGCATTTATTTTACAAATATTTTGAATGTGTCACTAATTTCTGTACATATACTTATTTTTACTCTCCAGCTACCGTTACTGCAAAAATAAACCCTACCCGAAATCTCGTTTCTGTCGTGGTGTTCCTGGTAAGTTAATTACTTCAAAATCAGTTGGTGAATGTGCATTTCACCACTCTTTTTTAAAAAAAAATGTTTAAGCTTACCCATGTCTAGGCCTATTACTATTAGATTAACATGTTGGTTTTCTTTTTTTTAGACCCTAAAATCAGGATCTTCGATTTGGGCAGAAAGAAAGCACGTGTGGATGAGTTTCCTCTTTGTGTCCACATGATCTCTGATGAGTATGAACAGTTGTCATCTGAGGCTCTTGAGGCTGGACGTATCTGTGCCAATAAATATTTGGTGAAGAACTGCGGTAAAGATGCCTTTCACCTGAGGGTTAGGTTGCACCCTTTTCACATCAATAGGATTAACAAGATGTTGTCGTGTGCTGGTGCTGATAGGTAATTATTTTTTTCCATAGAGTTTCATGTTTATAAATTTTAATTTGTATGGCTTAGCAGTTGGGCACATTATCCATTGGTTTTATAAAATGACTATGCAAGGGTTCTTCAATCTTTTAGTTTTGTTGTCTATCATATTTTAACTTTCATTTTAGACTTCAGACGGGTATGCGTGGAGCTTTTGGAAAGCCACAGGGAACTGTTGCAAGAGTCAACATTGGACAACCTATCATGTCAGTGCGTGCCCGTGAAAATCACGAACAGCAGGTCATTGAAGCTCTCCGTCGTGCCAAGTTCAAATATCCTGGCAGACAAAAGGTCAGTAACTTAACGAATTTTATCTTCCCAATTCCCTTTTTTTTAAAAAACAAATGTGTCTTTGTTTTTGATAACATTGTTTTGTAATATAAATTTATGAATTATTATTTTTTTTACAGATTGTTGTTTCCAAGAAATGGGGATTCACAAAGTGGTCACGTGAAGACTATGAAAAGATGAGGGCTGAAGGAAAATTGGTCCCAGATGGTGTTGGTGTTCAGTACAAGCCAAATCACGGACCCCTTATTTTGTGGAAAGAGAGGCAGACTGCTAGTTAATGGATTTATGAGTTAATAAAACTGGTGGTCTATTTAAAATAAACTTGTTTTTGCAGTATGAGTGCTTGATTGTTTTGTTTGATCTGGCACTAGTCAAGTACAGTTAGTGGTGAATTGTTACAACTATATATGCAGAGATTTACACCTGAAATTGTGATAACATTGAAGGTAGCATACATAATAAAGTTCATATTTTCTAAATATTTAGTCTTTAAGACTTGCACTGGTGGATGTTGAAAAATTCAGTACAATAACTAAATGTTACTCAAAATGTAGAATCCATTTCACGAGTGCAGTTACAAACCAGATTATATTAATTATTATTAATCATACTGAAATTTGTCTCTTCTTAAACTATGAATCTGTGGAAAGCTACCAAACTTGATAATGGCCAATATAAAAAGACTGACATTGCATTCCTAATGTCCATACCAGGTGGCACATGATTAATTTTTCTTTCATAAGTTTTAGTTGGAAATCTATGGGGGGTTTAAACTTTTCATTTGTAATGGACGGGAATATAAAGTTTATAAATCTAGCATTTACATGATTAAATTCAGTAATTATGCATTAAAATGTAAAAATGTAGAATCCAACTGTGGACAAATGTGATATTTATTATTTTCAGATTGCCATTTACTTTCTTGGCTCTGACTTGTACTTGTAGTAAAATCAGATCTAAAATACCATACTCTAAAGATGAAAATGTTAGAATAATTGGTGTTGGACTGCATTCAGGCTGTGTAGAATTTAGAAAAACAAAGGTTACTAGTGTGAGTCTGAAATTTAAAAAAAAACTGTAAAAGAACAGTTTTTTACAATAAATTATAAATCCTTTATTTATGAGGTATAACTAGAAGTATGTTCATATATGCATCACACAATCCAAAATGTTAGTTATGTCTCAAATGTAAAGGATTTATAGTAATAAAAAATACTACAGTCTGCCTCCTAAGTTTCTTATCTATGCAGAAGATAATTGCGTCCACAGACCATGATGGATGATCTGTTGGCAAGTGATGCAGCGTTCACAGGCCATGGCTATGAGGGTTCCACGCATTACCCAGCCGCCTAATTAGTGTTAGGTACCCATTCAGAGCTGGGTGACTCAGGACGCCCTAGGCCCGGGAACAAATCTTTGCCTTCACATGGATTCAAACCCATGACCATAAGTACGCCAGTCGAGCGCGCTGGCACTCGACCACCGCGCCCCACAGCTAGATTTGTCCACCTTGCGACAGATTAGCAATTACTAGCATTTACAAATTGGGAATATAATTTAAAAAGTATCGTCAATATAATACGTACTGCACCGTGTGACAGGAAAGTATTAAAAAGGTTGTTCAATATATCACGCACCGCGACACTCTAGCATAAATTAACATGCTAAATAGAGATAATATAAAAATTCATTAATTTAATTACAGTACAGTCTATCAATCTGAAATTTTGATAGATCATTTTTATCGTCGGCATGAGTCTGTCTGCAATATTTCATAACTAAAAGTATGTTCATTATAATACACATCTCACGACAATCCAAAGATACAAAATTGTAGTTATGTCTCATTTAAAAAGGATTTATAGTAAAAAAAACCTACTACAGTCTGCCTGTTAAATTTCAGCTCGATTTGATCACGGGACAAGGGTAGGGTGGCCAGATGTCCGGTTTTGTACTGGACTGTCCGGTATTATCGTTATTTGTCCAGTGGAAAATGGATGCAATACCGGACATTTTACATTTAGATATTGTGCCATTGACAAAATTCGATACTAGTGTCCGGTATTTCTGAGACAGCCACCTGGCAAGCCTAGACAAGGGTTATAAAAACATGTTTAATATAGTGCGCACCGCGAGAAAGACTAGCATTTACAGATCAGGAATATATTTTTAAAAAGTACCGTCAATATAATACGCACGACAGGAAAGTATTAAAAAGGTTGTTCAATATAATACGCACTGCGACACTCGAGCACAAAAATTTACATGCTACATAGAGAGAGATAAACTAAAATTTCATTAATTTAATGACAGTACATTCAATTGATATGAAATTTTGATTGTCGGCACGAGTCTGCCTGCAAAATTTCAGCTAGCTAGCATACGAGGGAGTGGGTTAAAAATCGATCCAAAGATTTTTCAGCAAACAATCAAGCAAGGAAGGCATCAAGATGCCACGAGTTAATAAAAAGACATCACACAACAATAAAAATGTCACCAAAAAGCCTTTGTTGGATGTTGGAAAATAAAGTAAAACATGCTTATCTCATGTATGCAGTGTTACGAGGAAATCTCATTACTAACTATGAAACTGTGAGGAAATTACTTAATACTAAGTAACTATGAAACTGTGAGGAAATTACTAAATACTAAGTAACTATGAAACTGTGACTTGGAGACATGTTATGGTGGAAGCAGACACCCCTGCCTTTCTACTTTTAAGTTTGTGTACATCTAAACGTCTGACCATTGGAAGATGTTTTTCTGATGTAACAAAATCAATAAATCCTACAGGGTTAGACCGGGTCAAAACTTTGAATTTAAAAATAATGTTCAAGATAAGCAAGTCACAACAAACACTTAGACATTGGAAGTGTGAACTAACATTAAATGTTTCTATTTTTGTTTGTTGGCTGAAGATCCCTTAATACCATAACTTGTTAGTGTTAGCATTGTTATTATTTATTGATTATTTGGTCCACAGTAAAAGCAAGTGGTTAAAAATATGTTTAATTTCTCAGGAAAAATGGCATAATGTATTTCTTTTCGGACAAACAGACCGGTAAATGGAAGTGGAAGACATTTTGGTTCTTCTAGTTAAAGTAAACTGAAATAAGTACAATTATTTGACACTGCTCCTGCTATCTTTATCCCTAGACCATGAGGCATCACGTCCAATTTCGCCCCTATAACTATGGGGCATCACATCTCCAATTTCACCTCTATACTATGAGGCATCACATCCAATTTTGCCCCTATACTATGAGGCATCATATATCCAATATTACCCATATACTTTCAAGCATCATATGTCCAATTTTGCCATTATACTATAATACTATTAGTACTATGAAGCATATGTCATTTATTATGATCATCTAAAACTAGGGTGAAAACCGAGGGTACATTTTTAATGTGCAGGATTGAATTTATGAAAGCTCATGGTATGTTTAGCAATGTTCACAAGTGGGAGGGGGGTTTTAGTCTATTTTTTGTGTGTATTGACTATAACGATGGCTGCTAAACTTCGTTACTTTACATTCAATTACCATTTCTATTTCCACACAAATTGATATACCGGTACAGGTTCATTTATTTGCATACATTTTTCGACTGCACAGTTTTAAATCTAAGATGACAAAATGCGAGTATGATCATGTCAAAGTAGTAAATGATTGTCCACTTTCAGGTTATTAGTATTTGGTAACAATTTTAGGGTAATGTTATCAGTATACTACTACTACTAGCCTGTGAAAACCAAGGGTACATTTTTTACTGTGCAGGATTGAAAGCTCATGGTATGTTTACAAAGAGTAAGTATCAACAAGTATTGAGGGGAGGGGGGGGGGTTGTTAAGTTTTTTTGTGTGTGTGTATCGACAATAACAATGACCCCTTAACTTACTTTACATTTATCTACAATTTTTATTTCCACACAAATTGATTTACTGGTGCATATTCAGTTATTTGCATCCGAAAATTTTTTTATTATACAGTTTTAAAGACAACAAAATGACCTTTATAATTTAGGAATGGTGCTAAGTATGATTATGATCATGTCTAAATACAAAATAGGGATATGGTTTGTAAATGATTGTCCACTTTCAAGTTACAAGTATTAGGAAACCAATTTTTGGGTAATTTCTATCACTCTACTACTAATATCAGTATCGTCCTCTTCTAATTGACAATCTCAGCATATTTTCAACAAATGAAGAGCTGGATGAGACTTGATGCTTCGAATTTCTCTTTAGTTACTTGCTAGTCAGCCATTATAACTTCAGTAACAGTCACAGAATTATGAATAAGGGTTATAATATAAAGGTGATATTGTATTCATAAAAGTTTTATTTTAGTTTCAACTGGAATGAATTAAATTTTTAAATAATAATTTTCTGCATAGAAAACAACAAAACACTTTCAAAAAATTTCAGGCTTTAAAATTTAATACTCCACTGGGATCAACATTAAATTGACCAGGATCAAATGCTTGACCCTTGAATGGGGAACCCTCTGCATTCCAGGCTTTCCTCAGCATTTCCTGAGTTTTCTGTAAAATAAATGTAGAGAGTAACAACTATAAAAATAAACATCTCTGTGTATAAAGATAAATTGTTAAACATAATACCTTTAAACATTGATTTTAAAATTGTCTTTGTATTATTTATCTTATACTTATTTATCATTTTAAAGTTACAGGTAATTGTTAATTTTTTGCTATTTATTTTGATATTCTAAATCTAAATCTAAATAAATTATTATTATTTGTAGGGGAAAAAATATACAGGACTTTCAGATAAGGTAAATAATTTTTAAAAATTTCAAGAAGTTTTTTGGGTTTAAACTTTAGCAATGGTATTTGCAAATTACTATTGTGTCAAAGCTTATTTACTAATGTTTTGAAAAATTATGTTAAAAATTCAGTGTGAAATCATAGTTTATTTTTTAAGAAGCTTTTAAGAAAACCAAAATTTTTTCTATGAAACTATATTTGTGACAAGAAGTAGAGGCATTTGAGATAGTAATTTATAAGAATTATATGTTACCAATTCATGAGATTGTGGCAGTCCCAGTTGCTTTTGTCTTTGATTGTACATCATTTCTTCAATTTTTGCCTGTGCCTCATCATCAAGATCTGTCATGGGTCGACTACAATCAATTTTACGAGTGTTGATTTTAGGTTCATCAACAAACACATTCTCCCACCATCTTTCCTGTTTCTTTTCTAAGTTGAGCTAGTTCAGGAATAAAGAAAATTATATTTTTTTACATATGTAGTTCTATAATAATATATTATAATACTGGAAAGTGCTGAAGATAATTTTAAAACACAGGCCTATTGATGGCCTTCAATGAGTTAAAATAGCAAAGAAGAGATAGGTCCTAAAAATCAGTTTTATTAATTATTTTTACAAAAAATTTTTTTTTAAAGAATGTTTTAATGAGTATACAACAATACAACCTCCATGCAAAAACACAAAAATCCCCCGAAAACTGCACAACAGCCAATTAAAGAAAATTTTAAAAATTAATAATTTATTTTGACATATGCAATTCTTTAATTATGACTTTGATTGTCAATAGTAAAAAGGTAGAGTTATAACAGACATGAAAGAAATTGATGGCCTAGAATTGTCCAAAAATTTTATGAACAACTGTTACACATCAATGATCAATTTTTTAAAAACTATTTCTTCTTGATTTTGAAAGGCCCAATTTTAAATATCCTCTCCCCCTTGTACGTCGCCCACGTCTCCGATATAAAGATGTCTGCCTGAGGGACATGAAAGCAGCAAGCATAAGCACAAGTGAGTGGGAGTGTAAAGCAGAAGACTGATCCACGTGGCGCACAGTTGTCATAGAGGGCATAAAACTAGCCGAGGAGCGCATGATGGAGGAGGCTATAGACTGAAGAAAGGCCAGAACATAGGGAAGCACAGAACTCGTGCGCAAAAGCTGTGGTAAAGACTGTCACTCAAGGATAGGACTGCTCAGCCACACGAGGAAATCCAACCCAACGGTGGTGCACCATCATCTCGCGAGATTGAAGGATGCCAAAGTCCCCCTTGCTGCATTTATAAGCAAGTTCGAACCACAATTTATCACAGCTTTTTTAAATGTGATAAGTTTGATATGTACAGAATTTTTTCAAAGTAAACTTTACTAGCGGTAGGATCTAACTTTAAATTTAGGAAAGATCATATAAAAATGTTTTATCGACAATTTACAGGTCTTCCTCAAAAGTGTCAAGTTTAATTACAGCTAGGTATTTATCTAATCATAGGTTCTATATGTATATGAGTACAATATGTGAACTGGAAGGTCAAATAAGTATGACACAAATTTATTTGCACTCATGGTTTACTACTTAAGGTAGTTACTACCAGACAATACTATAGTACCGTTAATGATCGATCGTAAAAAATCGGTGCACCATTTCTAATTTAGATAGCCGACCAATTCAATCATGTGTCATCAATGTCAAGAGAAAAAACATTTTCCTCTACATCCAAAGACACATGTAACTTGAAAAAAAAACAACTAGTAAAATAATTACAGGTAAACACTACAAGTTGACATCTGTGGCACCAAGATGTAATAACTTAAGCTGTATTTACATGTACAAATTCACCAGGAATTAGTGTCCAAACAGATTCCTCTGGATTTATTTCCCATGAGAGTTCGTTGTTTAGGAGTTCTGTCCAGCCTCCATTGTCTTCCTGTTTTTTGACAGTGATGTGTTTTTTCTTTATGTTCACTTGCACTTGTTTGCCTTTCACAATAGATTTTTGCACCTGTCCATAGAAAAATTATAAATATTGGCGCTAAGACAATAAATAATCATTCATTCAGTAAACAATTTTTTCCATGTTAAGAAATAAATTTCAATTAATAATTTATAAATGAATAAATGTGCACTAACCTTAACTCTAACATCAGCTTCTGTTATTGATTGTGACCAATAATAGCTGTCTCGTTCAGACCCATTGTACGTTAAAGGATTAGCTTGCAGTGCTCGACGTTGCCTGACGTGTTAGGAGAGGAGATTTCATTATGTTTTGCATGATTAGAAGCCCACACTTTTATTGTAAATATTTAATGAAGAGGAAAATTAGCAACAGTGCATTGTTAATTTAAGTCAACAATTTAATCAATTTATAATTTTTTCCAGTAACATTTTTCTACTTCTATAAGACAAAATAAAAAGTTAACGAAAAGAAGTAAACAAAATTAAGATCAAAGAACTTTACTTTAAAAAAATATTCTTCTAGAGCTCATGATATATTGAAAATAATATCCCAGATATAGTTTCTTTTGTTATTACATTGCTGGGCAAGCAAGTGTAAACATAGCAAAACACTAGTATTTCCTGGTTTGTCGATGATTTCATTGTGAAGAGGAGAAGGCCAAATAAAAAATGGCTCCTGGTGGCACAATGTTATGATGGGGCACAAAAAAAAACATAAAAAGGTGAGAAAATTCATGATAGACATTTTTAAAACTTGTGCCTTTAATAATATTTTGATTGATATTTGATAGTAAACTATTTCCATATGTCAATTTTATAAGCGGGCATATCATCCTTGAACTTGAACTATCCCTTAACCCGTTGTTGGGTCATTGGGGCACCATCCTGAACTGCTCACTAACACACGCCATTTGTCCCGGTCCTGTGCTGCCCTTTGAGAGTCGCTGAATGACAGACCGGTCCACTCTTTGATATCGTCCTCCCATCTCTTCTTTTGTCTGCCTCTTTTCCTTCCTCCCTGGACTGTGCCTTGCAATATAGTTTTTGCGAGACCTCCAGTTCTTGTCACATGTTCGTAGATCCTCGTAGGGGCCAATGACAGTACTTATTGTGTTGCGGACCGCTTCGTTTGTGATGTGCGCTGTGTAGATGTTCAATATATTTCTGAAACATCTCATCTCTAGCGCATTGATTCTTCTTTGGAGGTCTGCAGTGAGCGTCCAAGCCTCACAACCATACAAAAAGACTGACATCGCCAGAGAGCGCATTAGTCGGATCTTTGATCTCAGGGAGAGCTTCTTACTTTGCCAGATGTGCTTTAATTTACTCAATGCTGCCATTGTTTTGGCTACTCTGGCTGGCTTTGAGCCTTCGTCGGGTATTATGGCCCCTAGATATTTGAAGGTGGAGACTTCTTCGAGGTACCATATCATCATTACCCATTGGAAATCTACGTTTCTGTTTTTTTCTTCTTATTTTTTAAATTAATTTTTACATAAACTCTATTGTTTATAATAAAGGAAATTGTGTATGTAATTAAAACCAGATTACAGAATATAGAGATCTGAAGTGGTTGCATGGTCAAATGACACTCTGCTCATACTTGAACTGAGCCATGCTGACTCCAAACTCTTACCAAACTGCTGACAACAGATTCATGTCCCATCTCAGGTGTCAATAGGATGATATATGCCAAAATATCAAGTGTGTTTATTCTCAAAATAAGTGTTTTTCTTTAAGTTATAAGTACAAACCTTGCCTGCTCTGGGTCCTCATTATCCTCATCATCTCCCTTAGCCTGTGTTCCACTTGCAGTATCCCCTTGTTTTACAGACTCACTGCCAGATTCATCTCCAATATCTTTCAGCCCCCCCTCCATATGTTCATCATGGGTAACTGGTAAGGGCACTTGTTCAGCTGTCTGGTTGCCTTCTGTAGTGCTATTTATGTCATTTTCTGTAAAAATCATTTTAAACCTATTTATACAAAGATTTCAAATTTGATTTTACTGACTTAATTTACAAAATTTGGTTTGCATTTATTTTGATCAACTATCTAAGATTGTGTGACCACACTGGGTGCTAATAATAAAATTGAGACATATTTGTTGAAATTACAGTACACATTGGTATAGCAAATTTGAGAACCTTGGATCTTTGTTTTATTAATAATTCAATTAATGAGTATTATTAAATACAAGCGCAATACCCGTGATACGCTACGGGGTCGGCATAATAAAAATATCAATACTTTCTCCTTTTACCCAGGTTGAGTGATGATACTGTTATTGACGTCTGCCACTACCAATGAAAAGTAACCTTTAAAAGTTCACAAAGGTGCCCCTCTATATAAAAATAATATTGCCACCAATTAGGCTCAATCTTAACCCAGTGCATAAATTTCATCTTATTTACATCATTTCCTTTTCACAAATTATTATAAGCTCAAACAATTAGGTCATGCCATATAATATTTTACGGCGAGAAACACAATACACACATTTAATCTCGACACCAAAATGTTTATTATTTTACAACTAAATTTTCAATTAAAAAAAAATCAAGTTACCCTGCATAGGGGCTTCACACTTACTGACGGACTGAGGGATAATGCTACTTTTTTATGAATTTCGCTTAAATTATTTATTTATTTCTTTTGTATTTGAATATAAGGTGCCATAAAGAATTAATGCAAGACAAGACATACATCATGGATAAGCGTAGGTCGCAACAATCTGTATAGATAAAATAACTAAATGTTTAGAACGAAAAACACATTTTAGTTTAGAAATTTTGAAAACCTGTTGTTGATCCACCAGTGTTATTTTTTTTAGAATTTTCTTCTTCAGTTTCCATAAGTTCATGTTTGCCTTCATTTTCCTTCTCTCTTGCTTCTTTCAATTTTTCTGCTTTTAAATAGTCTTGTTTTGATAAAGATTCATATTTCTTGAAAATCTGTTGTTTTTTTTAAAAACAAGTACAGTTAAAGATGAAACAAATTATAATGAGAAAATGTTTATGAATTGTTAAAACAAAGTGAGATGCTAAAAAAATTGATGTAATGTAAAGGCAGGAAGAATTAAACAACCACGTAAAAACAAAGTTTTTGACTATAAATCCCTTATATATGAGACAGAACTTAAAGTTATTATATGTTTAATATAATACGCAACGCGCGACAAACATTTACAGACTGAAAGCAACTAATCTTCCCTTGCTGTAAAAAACAGGGGAGGGGGTGGTCATCGATGGCTGGACTGAACTCCAGCCCTTGTAGGTGAACAAAGCAGACAGCTACATTGAATTATATAGAGATAAACTAAACATGAATTAATTTAATTAGGGTAAATTCGATCGATCTGAAATTTTGATACAATGCATTGTTAGATGACACGAGTCTATGTGCAAAATTTCAGCTCGATAGCATCACGGGAAGTGGGTCATTTTGACTTTTCCCGCCCGACCGACCAAGAGATCACGACAAGACGGTGAAGTTAATATAAGGGATTTAAACAGTGATGCACCAATCCTGTTAATCTCCCGAATTCACCACATGCTATGTTATCCAAAACATTTCTGGATACCTCTTAAGTATGCTTTTCTCTGTGTAATTTTGTCTGAATTGGCAATTTCACATAAGTACAAATGTACTTCTATTAGAGTTTATGGTCCATAAAACAAACGACCATTTTAATGTGGTAAGTTATACTGTGGTAGCAAGGTTTGGTTGGATGACTGGGAATCATGACAGCCATTGCAATGACAGTTTACCCAGAAGGAGAAAATCACAAACTGAACGGAAGCATGTGGTTGATATCATAGGCAGTAAGCCCACTGATGATGGAGATGATGGGCTCAACAGGTAAATGTCTTTTCACACATGCGCACCCACTCTGCAATCATCCAAATGAGATAGTAATATAGCACCCCTTCCCCGCACTCATGACATAGGCTTTAACCACCCCAAAACCCTTTATACAAACAAAGAAAAGTTTAAGGGAGTGTTAATTATTCACTAAAGCAGGGCTATTGCAACTCAGTGATGAATATTATAATGGAATGGTCATAAAATAGAAAGGAGAGTAACAGTAGCAGGTAACAAGGAGAGGCCAATTACTTTAATAGCCGAAAGTTGGTATTTTAGTCAGAGTTGATGAGATGACCTTTGGAACCTGCTTATTTTCTAGCCAAAGCATAATTTGCAATTAATTTAATGCCTTCACCTATGTCTTTAGTGCATATGTTAAGCCTAACTGATGTCTTTTAACTTTTACTTACATTTTCTAATAGTTTGAAGGCTACACCAGGTGGAAATCCAAGCTTGTCAGTATCTTTTTTCATAACACGAAAAAAATCAGTTCTGAAATACAATATCTATCATTCTAAATTATGGAGTCATTTACTTTATGTTCATTTACACTTAAAAGAATCTTGAATATCATAAATCTGTATCAGTCAAGAAAGATTTTATAGATGAGACTTAAATATATGTATCTAAATTTATGTATTTAATTAAATCTTGCTATTTTATAGAAGATAATTGATGCTAATTGGTACTAATTTCTAAATCTCAATATTTTTATGAGAAATTATTACCCTACAAAACAAGACTAAATATTTATTTTAGTTT